>APFE030113036.1:55429-93583 GCA_000404065.3 Pinus taeda
AAATCATTAATTAAAATTACATTTTAATAAATAATTATATTATAAATGTTGTGTGGGTAAGATTTATACTATCATAAATGGATTTAATGGTTAAGAACATGTATCACATGTTTAATATTAAAGGGGTAGAGTATGTATACCTTTCTCTCTCAATCCTCGTTAATATTTTTCCCACAAACAAGGAGTCTCATACACTAATTTGATAAGGAGTGTCATACACTATTTTGATGTCTAGCTTAGCAGTGACCTTAAAATTAGATTATTGATGTGTGAATCTTTTTTTACTCAACATGGAATTGACACATGTCCTTAAAATAAAAATAAATTATTCATTAAATATAAAAACAATGTCATCTATAAAAAAAAAAATGAATATTCATGTTAATTTTAATTAAACACATTATTAAACATCATTAATCTCAACTTCACTATGGTCACTCTATTTGTGGTTGATAAGTAATAAGAATAAAAAATGTGAGTGAAATAAAAACAATATTTAAATAAACTATTTGAAAATCTACGTTAACTAAATTTATATAAACATTAACCTTACACATATATTAAAAAAAGATTTTAATGTCGTATATAATAAAATATTCAATATCCAAAGAAAAAAAATTGAAAATGAAAAAACAAAATAAAAAATATTAAATACTTCCTAGTTATAAGAGAAATGTGTAATTCATTCAATTATTAATATAAAATTCATGTGATATTTAAAATAATTATAATAAGAAAAAATGTTAAGGTGAGTCATCAATTAAATATTTTAATATATTAGATTAATTAATATTGATGTATACTATACTAATAACAACAAATTACCATTTTAATGTGTATAATGTAGTCCATAGATAAAATGTCTCATTTTAATGTGCACAATGTAGTCCATAGATAAAATGTCTCAATGAGCATATTATGTAAAATATTTTGATGTCCATATATATAAAGTAGTCTTACTATTTAACATTTTGGTCATTTTTTAGATATAATATCTTCCCCTCAACCGTCGAATTGAAAGGCTATGGGAAGGAAGCAAGATAAAATAGAGGATTGTGCAAAGTGGGAAATTCCTAAGTGACTTATTGGGTGAGGGGGAACCTGGCCTATCAGTTCTCAATTCGACACCTTAATTCAATCAAGTAGCTGAGTAAACGCATGGGTTAGGCATCCTTCCTGAGGCTCTTATAAATAACTCATCCTTCTAGAAAAATGAATAGGAACGACCCTGGCTTGCACCCACTCAAATGATTGTTTGGACTTACAAGTTTAACTTATATGTTCTATATAGAATTCAAAAATACAATTTAAACAATAACAAATCATACATACGCATACACACAAATTCATTACGATCTATCAATACAATTTTTTTTTTCAAATTTTACATTCTAAAAAATATTTATAACTAAAAAAAAATTTAATCTCTTTCAACAATATTGTGTCTATTTTTTTATTTCATTGTGCCTAGTAAATTGATTTAATGGAATGATTCTGGAGTATTTCGTTCACAGGGTTCACTAGTAATGGAAGTGCCAATGTTATTTTGAGTCATATATGCTTAACCAAATTGCAAGTACTTATGTTTGATAAGCTAAATAAGGACATGGAATTGGAATTTTTTTTTTGTGATAAAGGAATGTTCCATATCATTTTCTATTTCTAAACGAGTTATATCATTGATATATACCCAAAAGAAGGCTGATATGAATCTTGAATTTAGGTGGTTTTAGTTTCAATACTTAATCATGTCAATTCCATATTGGAATCGATTTCAACTAAACGCATTGTAGTTTAATGACTAATCTAGGAAAATGTTAAAACATTTACGAGGATTTATCCATTAGGAAGCTTATTTAGTAAATTAAGTTATTTTTTCCATACTTAGTTATGTAACACTCAAAATTAGTTTTCCAATATCATGGAACCAACACAAAAAAGTTTTAATACTTTATGAGATATATGTGTAATTTCAAATATGGCCTTGCAATACCAAAATACATCATAAAGAAATAGTTTCCTTAGAATAAACCAATCAATGTAGCGTTTTAACAAATTAACTAGGAGTATTAAGAGAAGGAGGAATATGAAAATTACTCTGTGATTTTTTTTAGATATTTGTTCCTTATCTCTAAAGAGTTTCATCTATAATATTGAACTAAATGTGAGGAAATTTAGATATTTGTATTCCTTATCTCTAAAGAGCTTCATCTATAATATTGAACTGAATGTGAGGAAAAATCAGATCAATGACCATGGGGAGTGATATGTTAGTGATTTCAAATGGTCACTTAAAGTACTCTGAATCATATATGATATCACTAAGATGGAATAACAAAAAATTAATTCAATTGATAAGCTCCCAACTTGTAGAGAGTTCACATGGCTATCACAAATGCACTTGTAAGAAGAAATTGGCCCTGACATGGGAACATAAACAATGTGGTCCGAGCCTTATGATTTGGGAATGGTTGTCTCTAAATAGGGTAGACATAACCTTTGCTGTAGGATTAGATTTTTTTGATCATATTAGTGCCATCATATTTTAGGATGCATTGCAAAATGCAAGAAAAGAGTCAACATCCAAATATGCATAGTCAAAATCATTTCGATGGTAACGTAAGGACTCATTGGATGTTCACAAAGGATATGTGTAAATGTTTATTGACACTTTAGTAGGTGTTACACTATAGATCATCCACACCTTATATTATAAAACAATTAGTACTTTCATGTCTAGGATCTCAAAGGCCTTAAGGGGGTCATTGGATTTCATAAAATGATATAATTTTTCCTATGGTCCACTTGAATCGATGTGTTATATCACTTATATAAGCTTGAATTGTTCCTAGTTAAGTGAGATGGTCATTATTTGGCAATTAGAATGACTCTCTATATGATAAAATATATATTGCTGGGAAAATGAAATGTTTAATGGAAATTGGCACAATTTGTAGTACAATGTTGGTTTTGGCTAAAAACTAAGAACTAAAACCTATAAGATATATGGTACCAAATGCAATATGGAGGTGAAAAACATTGCAAGTGATCATTCACTAAAAACAAGTGTTCATGCTTAAATTTGTTTACGAAAAAGTTAGTTGATGTTGTAATCCAAGGAAGTTGGGGTCTAGGGACAACCACCAAAATTTTCAAATTGTTAGTTGTGAAAAAAAATTTAGAAGACAATTATTGACATTTGGACTAGAGTTGAATTGTGCTAGAAACAATACTAGGCTCAAACAATGCCATCAAACTAGGGTAGCCAAAGTAGGGGAAAGAATAAACCTTTGAACATTATGGTATTAGGGAAAGCAACGTTATGGGATGATATGTTTACATGTAGGAGGATTAGAGTAGATATATATGGAAAGTATTCACAGAGCCTTTTATAATTTTTCAACTAGATATTAAGGTTGCATAATTCAAGATTGAATGGTTTGTGGGATGATGAATTGATGTGGGTAGGGTCATCATAAAGAGTATAAAAGGAAAAGAATATGAGAGACTCATACGTAGGGAATTTTCATATAATGTTATTAGGAGAATTATTGTTGCTTATGATAAAAACACACCATATTAATGATGAAATAGTGACATGTTTAGTGCCAAGAGTTGGAATAATGTGATACTAACTGATGTGTTATGGTCATTTACATTAGCATATGATTAATGATTGGCGTGGCATAGAAAAATGCACTAGAAGGAGGATGGGGAACTGAATGTGGTTTAGTGATTGACATTATTTCAATGAGGTCTAGTGGGCATATGTGATTAAGATGCATGATTAGATAAAAGAATCAAAATGGGTCTTCAATGTTGTGATGTTCCATAAGGAGTCATTACATAATAGAGGTATGTGTTGGTTAGGGAGCTAGTATGGTTAGTAGGGATGTGTTAGTTGGAAGATAGGAAAAATTGTTTTAGCATTCATGGGTTGTAAGATAGATATGCCACTATGGAATCCTAGTGTACTTATTATTGCACATGCAATATAGAAGCTTGGTGTATTTATTGTAACAGATGCATGTGGGTAACATGACACAATTATCGTAGCACAAATAGGGTAGAAGACTAGCATGGTGACTCTAGCATGTCTAGGCTATAAGGTATACATGATTACATTGGAATCCTCTAGTGGAAGCTTGATGACACTACTCTAGCATGTGGGTTGAAATACATGTGTAGTTACTTTTGTATACATGATTTGGAAGATGGGTGCTTTTATACCATCCCAATAGAGATTTTGCAAGAGGAGTTGGTGTTGAATGAATATGGTGGTGGTTGCTAGCTCTTTCATGAGTTCTTGCATGATTGTGGAACATGTTGTATCCATTATGATACACATGTAGTGTCACTAAGGTGTTAACAAAAAAGTTAGAACATTATTTGGAAAATGTATTTTGTTTTTAATAATTATAATTAGACATGCAAGGTGTGTGTCCATGGTATGGGTGAGTGACTATGGTTATTTTAATCATGTGTCCAAGTTGACAATTTTTTTGATACCCTGATAAACAAGGGACCTAACAAGAGGACCTGATGACATCGAAAATTGATGTGGAAGAATGATTTTTTGTGGTATCAATATCGTTTATAGTTATCTAAGAACTCTTAACTTAAACAAAATGTCCTCTTCGAATTAAAAACTTATCCTATAGTAAGACATTCATGGTTCTTGAGAACATGCCATAGGATCAAGAAACATTTTTTGGGGAACATATTATAGCATATGCGCAAAATTTTGTGGCTAAATTAGCAGTATCCCAAAGGAATGAGGGAGAGAAAATAAAGATCCTAGGTCTCTTAAAACTTAGTCATACCAAGCTAGCATTGGTAAGAAGTTTTAATGGATTTTATTATAGTTTTCCCAAACCCGAAAGAAATAATGCCATTATGGTCATGGTAGATTGAATAACAAAGTATGCCCATTTTCTCTCTATTTATCATCTTTTTAAGAAAATATCTAGTAACAATCCAAAAGATACATGGAATCCCAAAGATTATTATAAGTAACAAAGATCCAATTTTCTTTGGAAAACTTTGGACTGAATTATTTTATTATTTGGGTACTCAATTGGCTCACAACTTGTATCACCATCCTCAATATAATGGGAAAAATAAGATTATAAATAAATGTTTAGAAGGATATTTGTGTTTCCTTGCATTTAATTAACAAACACAATGAGTCAACTAGTTTCCATTAGCATAATGGTGGTACAACACATCCTTCCATACTTCATATAAAATATCCTAATTTAGGGAAATTAATGGATATCGTCCTCCATCCATCACATCACCCTTGAAAGGGATTATAAAGGTTTAAACAATGGAGGGCCACATAGGGAACCAATACGATGTTCTCAAACTATTGAAGGCCAACATGGTTAGAGAATGAAATAGGATGAAACAACAAGCAGATCAACGTGAAATGGAATTTGAAGTTAGGAATATATTATTTTTAAGATTACAACCATAAAATAGATGTCTCTCAAGAAAATATAAAAGGAAAATAATTTCGCACCAAGGTATTATGGCCTTAATAAGGTGTTGCAAAATATTGAAAGTATGGCTTAGAAATTGGATTTGTTTCCATCCTCACATGCACACCCATTCTTCGATGCTTATTTCTTAAATAAGGTAATTAGTGAAAATATCATAGTCCAAACTATTTTACTAGAAATTAGTGAAGAAGGGACTATCCTACTAGAAGTAGAAACAATCCCGGAAATAAGGATTAAGCATCTAAAAAATCATGCAATTAAGGAGTACCTCATCAAATGGAAGAACTTGCCAATTGAGGAGGTGTCATGGGAGATAAGTTGTTCATGTAGAAACGCTCCCAATTATTAAATGTTGAGTACACCACTTGTTTGAATGCGATGAGCATGTTAAGCCCCAAAAAATCTCCATGTTAACCCTAAAATTCTTTATTAAGCATTAGATAGTGAGCTATTAAACATGTATTGTTATATTGTTATGTAGGTGAGAATCAACGAGACCTAGTCTTAGGATCATAAAATATTATTTTATATATTATATTCATTATAAGAGGAGGTTTCCCCATTGAAGTAGGTTGTAATTATTTTATTCTTATCATTTTAAGCCACATGGATCATAATGTCATGCCTTGGATGAGCCCAAATGAGTCAAAAAATTGTGGCAAGGGCGATGAAGTAGATAATATAGTGAAATTCAAATGTTGAGGAAGAATGAGATTCTATTAGACATAAAATATATAAGAAGAATGGGAAAATGAGGAGAGTTATAGATAAGCACCAATCTAATTTTTTTTAAGAGAGATGTAGTGTAGAAGTAAAATAATGAAAAAAATAATGGAGGACTAAAACGTACCTTTGACAGTTTCAAAGAGAACATTAAGAGGATATAAGAAATATGATATTGCTATTGTTGGAGGTTGTACAAGCATGTTGACTATGAAAAATTCCCACAAATTAAGGAAATGAGCCTAAGGAAGATAAAAACCTATAAATATGAATTGAGGCAGAAATTTGAGAAAGAAGAAGAGATAAACACAATGGTACTAGTATTTGTATATGATGATATTGATGAATTCCATTGAGAAATATAGAATTTATTAAAGAAACATGCTTAAAATTAAAATGAATTCTATTAAAGTGTAGTGTGTTAGATGAATATTTATAAAACTAGAAATTATTAAATTTAAATTTGATCCAAATTTTATAAGGAAGGAAATTGGAGGCATTGATCACTTTTAGCCATTACAAAGGGATATCAACCAAAATGACATTTTAAATATGTAATAAAGATAGAATATGTTTATATATTTAAGATCTAATTACCCATTTATATGACTATTTATATAGAACAATGGATCCATCATTTTCTTCTTCTTTCTGTGTTTCAAGTTTGAATTTTGATGCCACACTCATCTTTTCTTTTGATCCAATTAGTTTCTACTTATGATCCAAGAGGATCTAGGAAATATCAAAAATAAAAGTTCTCATAATTTGATGGGACCTGTACCATTGCAAATATCTCAATAAGATGATTCCAACGCAACTTGAATCATGTCAAACAAAGCTTGTATGCAAATCTTATGTCTATTCAACATTTTGGTCAAACTACGCAAAGTGTCAACCCTATTTGGCATGCGGTAGGAATGTATAGCTGATGTGGAAGATCTATAGTGACATGTGGTTGGATTACCAAGAGTACAATATTGACATGGTGATGACATGACATGCAAGAAAGTGCTTATGTGGCAGTGACCATTCCGTCCAACAAATATCGTTTGAATTCAACGATCATATGGTTGTTGTTGAAAAATATATATGGATTTAACACACGCACACAGACACAGACACAGACACACACACACATACTGTTATAAAAACCAATGAATTGATGTAAATTTTATCCAAAATATGGAGGCCCATGGGTTTGAAGTTGGAACCTGCGCTCTCCCATACAAACAACTTACCAAAATTCCAAAGTTGTGGGTTCAGTAAGTCTACCCACCCAAACCATTTAAACACAAGTTTTAATTGAAGGAAGGGGTCCGAAATTGGTATGAGAACCAAGAGGAAGAGTTCTTATGGCATGCAGATCGATTCTTGTTAGTGGTACGAATCCATAGATACTATGAGCCAGTCATCATGGTCATGCACTAGTCCTTTGGCGTGAATTTTGAGGCAGAGAGAATATGACATAATACGACCAAGTTTATAGTCATTTTTCTCAAAATGATGAGACAAACATGATGGTGTAGAGTATAATTGGATATGAGGAGCAAATCAAAGGGATCATGTTTAAAAGCCCACATGTTTCATTAATGCTTGGCATGAATATTGAGATAGAAATGTAATTTTCAAAATTTGGATGTGTTTACAATCAAAAGTTGCAAAATGATGAGATAGACCCATTGATGTTGTTTTTGATGCATTTTGAGCATTTGATGGAGAATTTTTCCACAGAAACCAATGTAAGTCTCATTTATTATTGATTTTCCCCATTACATATTTGAGAGTGGGAGAATATGTATGAGAACATGTATTTGTAGACATGCTTAAGTATGAATAACATATTTAAAGAGGATATTTGCCACTATTTGTGAGAGTCCAACCCCTTTAACTTAGAAAATGAGAGAACAATTATGCCACTTTATGTGAGAGATTTCAACCTATTTCAAGAGAGGAAAATTTATGCCACTTGTTTGGGAGAATTCATTCCTTTTGTAATGTTGACGGAGAATGTATCTTTGTAGGAGAGACATTTCAACATGAATGAGAGTTCAGTCCTTTGTACCGACAAATAAGAGCTTTAATGAAGTGGCTACGCAGTTGAGAGGAGTCCAAAGATGTAGCTCACACATTGTGGGTGAACTCCACTATGAAGTTCTAGTGCATTTGTCCATATTGTCATTTATTCATGTGTTTTTCACTTATGGTTATTTCATGCTCTTTATGGAATTCAATTTAAAGTCATTGAAGTAAAGATCCTTGATCAAGTTGGTATTATAGTTGTCTTCTTTGACGTGAATTGTGAATGTGGATTCTTACCAAGGCCGAGATCAAAGAGGATGAAGGAAAATTTAAGAACTTATTCCTCAATATGAGATGTGTTACTCAAAGAAAGAAAATGGAAAATGGCAACATTTGCATAGAAAGTGATAAGGATTTCCACAAAGATTTCTATGGGATGTCAGACATGGTAGACAAATTGTTTGCAAATTATTAGAAGAGTGGCAAAGAAGCAAATGAAGAAAGAGAAAGTAGAGGATAATGCTTCAATTAGCCAAGCATTTAGATAAGATCCTCTAGAGTCTCCATCTCCATCTTCAAGTTCATGTTATTGTTCTTCTTCCTCTCATTGTCATCATTCAAATTCTCATTAAAAAATGTTAATTTTTTTATTATTAAAACTTGATGTAAAATTTGATTTTCCCATGTTTAATGGAGAAGTTAATGCATAAAAGTTGAAAAATTAGATTGGAAAAATTTAATTTTACTACCATGTACATCAAATCAAAGAGGACTAGGTGAAGTTCCAGTTAGTGTCTCTTAGGTTGGAAGAAACAACCCTTGTAGGGTGGGAGAGAAAACTTCAAAAAGGTAGAAAAAATAATGGTAAATTCCTTTCATCATGGTATGAGTTTAAATTTGCATTAAGAGGGAAATTTTACCCATTGGGTCATAGGATAAAAGCAATGATGGAGTGGAAAAATTTGAGACAGGGTAAAGGTAAGAACGTCCAAAGTTTTATAGAAGAGTTTAGGAAGCAAGCATTGAGATTAAATGTTTATTTAGACTCACTAGAAACTTTGATGAAATATTTTGGTGCTTTACATAGTTACCTTACTTAGTCATTGTTATTATTTGATCCCAATGATTTAGTTGAAGCGTGTGTGAAAGCAATTCATTTTAAAATTATGGGAAATCATGAACAAGACAACTATAAGAACAAGATAACGACAACAAAGAAAAAGGAAAGAAATCCCTCTTGCACTCATTGCAAGAAAGATGAGCATGATAAGGAGCACTGCTAGAAACTACATCTTGAGCTAAAGCTTAAGATATTTGGTAGCCAAGGCAAGCAAAAATTTATTGCTACATTGCAACATGACCTAGGTTCCGATTTAGGTGATGAGACAAATATCACAACTATTAGTATTGTAGGCATTTCATCAGAGATGGGAAAAGCATCAAAGAATGCATGACTCCAAGAACTCAATGAAATAAACTAGTGCATTAAAGTAGATAATGCTGAGTTGAGAATATTTCTATAAGAAGTAGAAGAGGAGAAGGGAGATTGCAACTTGAATTAAAAGCTAGATAAGAGGCATTGGTAAAGTTGCAGCGTAATGAAGGCTTAGTAGTTATTAATTTTCATATTCTAATTATGATGATTATTTTGTGCTTTTGAAAAGCATACTACAAGCATATCCATTGAAGCTAATGAATAAAATTATATATGAAGGAAAAGGCCCTAGAATTAAAGGAAAAGGCATTGTGAATCCCATAAAAGTGGTAGAACTACCCCGATATGAAGGATTGGGCTATATCAATGAGGAAGTTGGAGAATGTTCCAAGACCACCAATAATAGAGACTCCAAAGCCACAGAAGAAAGGGAGTCTTTAAGAAATGAGTCTGAATCAATGCAGGTTGAGAACACATCACACCATTCCAACAATAATGATTGCAAGTCATCTCCAAATAGAGGTGAGCCTTTTAGAGGATAAGCTAAGGAAAATTCTCCTCACCAGAGCTGCACCAAATACAACCATTCAAGCAAATTTGTGTTGACTAGGAAGAAGCTAAGACATGAAGACCCTTCTCCACAATAGGAGAAAAAAAGAGAAAGAAAGCTTGAATGAAGAAAAACCATTGCAAACATTGTAAAAAGGGTGGAAATCAGAGAGCTACCTGTTGGAAACTCCATCCAAAGATACATCCAAAGAAGGACCAAAAGCTTATGAAAGTACTTGTGAAGAAAACAATTCTTGTGCAAGAACTAACAAATAAGAAAGTGGTTCACATTGTGACTCTCTAGGAAGCCACATAGGAAGAAAGAAAACTACAGGAAGACAACCTGTTAGCCTGGTTAGGTAATAGATGGGTAACATTTTTAAGTAGTTGAGTGTGGCCAGCATTGTAAATCACATGTTGCTTTTGAAGACCCCATATATGAGCATAAGTTTTTGTAAAAGTGATGAAATATATACCATTTCTTATGAATGCAACATAATGATATTTTTTCATTTTTTTGGATAGAAATGGGTATGGGCTCTGTTGTAAATCAGAGAGAACATGTTTAATCTATGTATGCAAAATTTTGTGGTCTAAAAGTCCTTTAGTTAGGAGGAGTGATCCAAGAGGCTCCAGGAAACCTAAAAAAAAAAGAGTGCGCATAATTTTATTAGAGCTATACCATTGCAAATATCTTAATGAGATGATTCCAACAACACTTGAATCACGTCAAACATAACTTGTATGCAAAAGTTATGGCTTGTCAAAGTTTTTGTCATACTGGGGAAAACATCAACCTTGTTTTCCACAAGGCAGGGCCGTATAGTTTACATGGCAGGCCTATAGTGACATGTGATAGGGTGACTAAGAATACAATGCTGAGGTGGAAATGACATGACATCCAAGTAATGGCTAACGTGGCAATGACCATGTAGTCCAGCAAGTCTCGCTTGAATTCAATGACCATATGGTTGCAGTTGAAAAATATATATGGTTATAGCCAATTATCCACACACGCGCACACACACACACACATTAATATGTTGCTATAACAACCTATAAATTGTTGTAACTTGTATCTAAAAGAGGGAGGTATGCGCGTTTGATCCTAGACCATTGCTCTCCCCATTAGAGAAAGTTAGAGGTCTAAAATGGGAGTCCTAAGGAATATTATAAAATGATAGTGGAAATAACAAAATAAGATTAGATTACCTCATCAAGTTTTGAAGGGAATTTTTTTTACTTTTATTATTTTTTTTCGATTCGTATTTTCAAATAATCTCCTTACGATTTTACTCAAATTTTGAGCAGGAGCACTTATTGGATGCATACTTTAATTTTTCATCCAAAAAGTACTTGTGTTGCATACTTTTGATGGACTCTACTTCACGAAAAATGTGAAATACATGAAAAAATGTCATTACATGAAAAAATGTGATTACAATCACATTTTTCGTGTGGTAGGGTCCATCAAAAGTATGCAACATGGGTACTCCTTGGATGCAAAATTAATTTTTTCATCCAACGAGTGCTCCAGATTCAAGTTTGAGTAAAATTATAGGAAGATAAGTTGAAAATATGAGTTGAAAAAATATATACGTATTTTTTTTATTTTTTTTTACCTTTTTACTCCAAAAATGGTGAATCATCCCCCATGGCTGACATCATCATATTAAATCTTGTTGGTTTTTATAAAGTTTATATTTGTTGTAAATTTTTATGAACAACATACCAAAATGCCAAAAGTGTGGGTTCAATAAGTTTGCCCACTCCCAACCATTTAAACACAAGTTTTGATTGAAGGAAGGGCGCTGACCTTGGCATGGGAAACGAGAGGAAGAGTTTTGATGGAAGATGGATTGAGGCTTGTTAGTGGCACAAATACCTAGACAGTATCACCCAGTCATCATGGTCTCACACTTGTCCTTTGGCACATAGTTTGAGGCAAACAAACTGACATAATATGGTCAAGTTTATAGTCATTTTTTGGAGAAAGATGAGACAAAGATGATTGTGTAGAGAAGAACAATATCTAAGAAGAAAATCTATGGGCTCATGTTTAAAATATCACGTGATTCATTAATTATTAGCATGGATATCAAGATAGAGATTCTTTTTTTCAGAAGTTGGTCATGTTTATAGTCAAAAGTTGCGGAATGATGAGACTGACTTGCTGATGTCTTTTTTGATGCATTTTGAGCATTTGATGGATAATTTGGCACAAAAACCAATGTAAGTCTCATTTATTATTGATTTTCCCCTTTCGAGATTTGTATTTAGTATGTGCAGGTAGCAATCACTGACCTTATATGTGCAACAAGGATATGCATAAGGATATGTAGCAACAATAAGATGCAACAACAAGGCCAAAATAAAATACAGTTAAGGAAGTAATCTTAAAATGTAACCCGAATATGGATGGTTAAGGTAGTTGATTGGATATTCAAAAATTAATAAGGTAATGAGTAGAATATCTAACCAAACCATTATCCGCATATATGAACATCTCTCCACTGAAGAGATGTCTTTCTGCGGGGGTAGTGATGTCTTGATATCTGGTTCCAATCGTCCTTTCCAATTGACGAGTCTTACTTCAAATCCCATTAGGTTAGAATGCCCACAATAATATAATATAATCTAATTGGCCCCCATCCATCTTGTGTTTCAAAGTTTCAGAGTGAGTCAAACTATATTTTGGTGGCCAAGTAGGTCAAGCCTGCTGCCATATTCAGTGAGCTTTTCTTTTCTTTTGATAAAGAGGTAGGTAGTGGATAGCATTAGTGGG
Organism: Pinus taeda; assembly: GCA_000404065.3. NCBI lineage: Eukaryota > Viridiplantae > Streptophyta > Pinopsida > Pinales > Pinaceae > Pinus > Pinus taeda. The sequence goes on from APFE030113036.1 coordinate 68,445, forward strand.
AGTAGTAGCATGAGTGGTTCAAAAGAAGCTATCGGAAGGACAAATTGGTAGGATAAGCATTAGTGAATGAAGGGTGGTAGGAATGATATCATTCATGGGAGGGGGAGCTATTGAGAGAAGAGGGAGAACATGTATTTGTAGATATGCTTGAGTCTGAATAGCAGATTCAAAGAAGCTATTTATCACTTTTTGAGAGAGTCCAACCCATTTAACTTGGAAAAAGGGAGAAAAATTATGCCACTTTATGTGAGAGAGTTCAACCCCTTTGAAGGGAGAAAAGTTTATGCCACTTGTTTTTGGGAATTCATTCCTTTTGTATTGTCGAAGGAGAAAATTTCTTTATAGGAGAGGCATTGCTACATGAGTGAGAGTCTGGTCCTTTGTACCAATAGAGAAGAGCCTTATTGAAGAGAAATTAATGAAGTGGTTGCACAATTGAGTGAAGCCTAGATATGTAGTTCACACATTGTTGGTGAACTTCATTATCAAGTTCTGGTGCATTTATCCATATTGCCATTTATTCTTGTGTTTTTTGCTTATGGTTATTTCATGCTTTTATGCAATTTGGTTTAAAATCATCAAATAAAGATCTCGTATCATGTTTGCATTAGAACAATATTCTTTGACATGAATTTTGAGTGTGGATGCTTACCAGGGCCAAGCTTAAAGAGGGTGAAGGAAAACTTAAGACTTCCAACCCTGAGATTGAACATACAACTCGAAGAAAGAAAATGGTGAATGATGATGTTCACACAGAGAAATTTTTCTACTAGATCTAGGACATGGTATACAAACTATTTGTAGATTATTAGAAGATAGTGGAAAATAAGGAAAGGAAGAAAGTTAAAGTAGAGGATGATGCTTCAGTGACTCGAGGATTTAGAGGAGACCCTAGTGAACCTCCCTCTCCATCTTCAAGTTCAAGTTATTCTTCTTCTTCTTGTCATTCTCATTATTCAAAATCTCATAAGGAAAATGTTGTTAAAAAGTCATTATTAAAACTTGAAGTAAAATTTGATTTTCCCACGTTTAATGGAGAAGCTAATGCATAAAAGTTGAAAAATTGGATTAGACAAATCAAAGTTTACTACCATGTATAGCAAATCGAAAAGGACGAGGTGAAGATCCAATTAGCTTCTCTTTGGATGGAACACATGAACCTCGTATGGTGGGAGATAAACCTTTAGAAAGGTAGAAAATGTAATGGTAAACCCCTTTCATCATGGTATAAGTTTACATCTGCATTAACATGGAAATTTTACCCATTAGGTTACAGGAAAAAAACCATGATTGAGTGGAAAAAATTGAGATAGTGTAAAGGTTAGTATGTTCAAAGTTTAAAATAAGTATTTATGAAACAAGCATTGACATTGAATGTTTCTTTAGACTTGCAATAAAATTTGATCAAATATTTTAGTGCTTTACACAATTATCTTCCTCACTCATTGTTATTATTTAAACACATTGATCTAGATGAAGCATGTGTGAAATAAATTCATCATGAGAACAGTGGAAATCATGAATACGATGACCATTCAAAGAAAAAAAGAAAAAAACGAAAAAGTGAAGAAATCTCTCTTGCACTCATTGCAATAAATATGGGTGTGATAAGGAGTGCTACCGGAAACTACATCCTGAGCTAAACCCTAAGAGATTTGGTAGCGAAGGGAAGAAAAATAATGTTTCTACATTGTTACATGAATTGGGTTTTGGTTCAGGTGATGAAATGAAGATCACAAATGTTTGGATTGCACGTGTTTGATCATGTTGGACATGTAATCCTCAATGGTTTAGTGTGGAAGCCGAATAGACAAAAGGAGTCCAAGAGATCTTGGGATGTGGAACCCAACGGTCAAACCATGTACTGTAAATGTATATCACTTGTTAATAAAAATTGATTCTCATGTTTTATCTTTCAGATTATGTTGTTGCCATGTGTGTGTTTAACATGGTATCAGAGCAGGCGTATTCCTGCCTTGCATAATTACTTTGAGCCATTTGTTTTATGGTCTTTATGTGTAGGTCATTTCTGCCATCACTTATGAATATTTTCTCAGCTAAATTCTAGCTGCCACCTCCGTCATTTCTCCAGTGCCATTTTTGGCCTCCCTCTGCTTTGTAACTCCCTATTCTGGCTATTTCCTGTCTTGCATACAGAGCGCTGCCCCTCTGCTCTTCTTTGACCGGTTTTTTATAATTACCTGCATATAATGTTGCACTGCCGTGACATATAATCCTGATGCATAGATAATGCGTTTCCCTGACATGATATAATCCGCCATTTCATATAATGTGCTGCGCTAAAATCCATTGTTTATATTCTAAAATCTCCTTAATTTAACGTTTTTGTGTCCACCAACACTATGGATTCTCTAGGTTAAACGGTCTCCTCAATTTTGTCGATTTATGATTGTGAGATGGTGCCTTCACGCAGGAACGAACTACACTACATCGTTGGATGATGGCTCTGTTGAATGGGTGTGTGGAGAAGAGAATGATGAAGGAAGACATGGCGTGGATGTGCTTCAGAGATTCAGCTATCGCGCAGGAGGCTATTCGAACTGATAGCATTGCAGCCATTATCAACACACCAAACCCTTACAAACTTTGCCCAACCAAAGTAGGAATGAGATTTCTATGCTTTACCATTTAGGGAGAGAAATCTTGCTTGCAAGGGTTCAAAACCTCTGAGTGTTTCTTCATTTGAACTCCCACTAGTCCGAGTAACCAAGCCGACCCCAGTCCTTACAACGAGTTTTCATCACTCTCCTAGTAGCCTGCTCACCACTTTGCCATGAAAATATCCATCTGACATGAAGATATAATACATTGGAGGATAGCTCATAACTTTCTCTAAAGAGTTGTTCATCATCATGATGTCTCTAAGAGCATTGAGCCTTGGCTTCAATCTTTTCTCGGTGCTGTAAGTCAGAATTGCCGGGACACTCATAATAACATTGCGAGGCAGCTTCCATTCCTCATTGAAAAACTTGAGATTCTGCCGCAGTTTATCCTTGGAAATACCCTGAAGCTAAGGGTACCTCTTAACGAGAACCCTTAACCAGAGATTGATTTATACTTGTTGCTGGATCAGTTACCCCATGAGGAGGTGAGCCAATAATGTGCAGTAAGGTCATTGGGGAAGCCAGATTGGAAGCTTGTGCCTTTGTTGAATTAAGAATAGACATGACTGTGCATTAGCGATTTTTGACGACCGCGGATGCATATATATAATCATTGAGGTTTGATCCACTATAGTCTATCAGTCTTCGTCTGAGGAAGGATTCAACCTTGATGGAGAAGTTGAGGCTGTAATATAATTTCCGAATGTCATTCAAAGCAGCTGCGATTTGAGTGTTGGCTTTGTGCGTTGAATAATTTTGAATTCCATATGCTGGCGTGCGTTGAAGTTCGTGTGCTATGGATGTGTTCAAGTGTTTTTGGCTTTCTGTAATACCATCATTTTGAACGAGTTTCTATACACTAGTGGCACGATTTTTACCCTCTTAGTGAGCTAAGTTATTTCAATTTTATTATTGGGCAGTGGACATAACAAGCAAGAATTTTCTGAAGAGAAAAGCACTAAAGGGAATTTGAAGGGCTATATTTGGTATTTGTATTTTAAAGACCAAGTATCATATGATGCATGAATTAACTACTGGGCATATGCATGTGTTCGAATAGTTTTGGAAGAACCGTATCTGCTGGAAAAGTTGAGATTGGTATCTTTCATTGATCTGCTATTTTGCCATCGCATCAGTCTCTTGTTCTGAATGTGTTCATAGTCATACTCCCCATTATTATTATTCTACTTCTGCTATTTGGGGAGTTTTCTGAGTATTATACCTCCTTTTGCCATAGAAAGTGTCCTGCTCACCATTCCTGCTCAGTAAAGGGCTTGTGGGTGTGGCCTATATATACATATTCCTGATTTCATATCATGTATGCGTTCATTGTTTTGTATTGTAATTCTGAAACTTATAATTTGTTTTGGGTTTTACACTTCAGTCTGTGTTGGGTTCTTTCATTTCCGTGGCACAAGAGGAGGATCCCATCAATATCTGATCAATTATGGAGGCTGTACAAAGCTCTGTGGAAGCTAAGATGCCACTTTGCTGGGCAGTGGTAAAATACCATTAGCCAGGCATCATCTGATATTTCTGGTCGGTTCATCTTTGTGCGTTCATACATGCATGAACATGTGGAATAATCCTTTCATTGGCACATAGCTCCTACAAGTGGGTCACTGTTGTGTTCATCATTCTTATTGGAATATTGGAGGTATCGTTGACTCTTTATATATTGCATTCTGGCATATGCGTTGTTAGCTCTCCATAAATTCTGTGTGATATATGAGGGCAGATTGTTTTCTTTGAAGAAGTGACAAGATCAAAGAATATTTGTTCCTACCCTAGTCAAAGCATTTACATATGAGCATTCAAGTCCTGTCCATGACATGGTGCTATAGTTGTTGAAGTTTTGATAGCCATCATTTCTGCCTTGAAAGTGAAGGAGTATTTGAAGGATCCAAGCAAGTTTGCAGTTGATGCTACCCCAATGTGGCATTGTATTTAAAACTCATCATAGTGCATTGATTCCTTGATTCGACTGCTACATAAGAGTTTGGTGGGTTGTATAAAGGCAATGATTGTTTTGACAAATAAAAGTAATCTTTTGTGGAGAAAAGTTTAGTCGGTTGTATTGTCAGAACATAGTGCTGGTCATGAGTAAACTCTTATTTTTTATGTAATGGATTGTAATTGGTGCTTGCTAGTTGCACACTGATCATTTGCTGCACATTTATAAAGAATATTGCTGGTTGTGATCAATTTTTAAGGTGTGATTCTGACATTGAAGAAAAATGGCCAGAATCAATGAAGTATTAGAGTTCCCCAAAACTCTGATATTGTCTACTACTCATGATACAATAAAAATCAGAAAATTGTCTCTCACAAAAATTTAGGTCTGTCTACAAAATGCACAAGAGAAAATTTATTTTTTTCAGCTCGAATCTCAGCTATAGTAAGAAGAATTAAAACATAGGAGTCATTCTGAACATGTTTCTGTTTAGAACATTGAGACTGCAACCCATCAGAAGCAAGTCAATAATGTTATAGTTGGTTCAGATTTAATACCCAATAAAGCAGCAAGGTTACATGTAGATGCAGAAGTTTAGTCTGCACTTCCCAAGTCGGTCATCAAACCTTGGGAAGAGCTTGTCCATAACAAGCACAGAACTAGTCTTGGATATGAGAAGGACTTGTCCTTTCATATTCTAAATTACTCAAAGCCCATTTAGTTTCAGAGTGTTGGATTCCTTCATGACAGTTCACCTCTAGCTGTTCCAGAGTCTGCGCCTCTTCCACAACAGCAACAACAATAACATATTATGAAATGTCAACACTGTGACCGAGTTGGCCATTTGAAAGATCACTGTTTTGATCTTCATCCATGTCAGCACTGTCATAAAACCACCCATTATTCAAACAGGTGCTTAAAAAACAAACGTCCTGCAAGAAGAAAGATTCATCTTGGATGGATCACTTCGTGGCAATGGGCATCAACAACCAAGAATATATTCCAATCACATATCAGAACTTGTTCCAGAGTATTGAACAGTCTTGTAGTTGAGTTTTCTCCATCATCTCACCTTGTATCTAACAGGGGGGGAAATTATGGTCATTTACAAGCTTCAAAGCCACATCAAGCGAGCCTGAGCCACAACCTGCCACACCAGTTTTAGAGTTGTAGCCAGAGACAAAGATGCCCCTAAACATGCCTTTAGTTGGTAATCTGGGACACTTCCTCCAACAGAAGACTTCAGTTTCTTGCCAGTTTCAGAAGAATTCTAGCAACAAAATTGAGAACACTTCCTCTAGCAGAAGACTTCATCTTCTTGCCGGTTTTGGAAGAGTCCTAGGAATTGCATTAAGCATTTCAGAGTTGTTGGTCATCCTTAAACCATCACAGGTTGAGAATTCCCTTTTCAGGTTGAAGTTTTCCCTTTATGCAGGGTGAGACCTCCCTTTCATGGTTGAAGGTTTCCCTCTTCAAAACAACAGGAGCACTTCCTCTAGTAGAAGACTTCAGCTTCTTGCTAGTTTTGGAAGAGTTCCGGGAACTACACTAAGTGTTCTAGTGTTGGTGGTCATCCTTAAACCATCACCCTTTATACTAACATTTCAGAGAGCAAATTCAGCCTAGTGCTGCCATGCATTTTGCACATTTTGTATTACAACTCTCTTCTTGGACTCATACATAACCCTTCGGATTAAGGGGGGGAATGGTTGACACCTAATCCTCAATGGGTTTGTGTGGAAGCCGACTAGACAAAAGGAGTCTAAGAGATCTTGGGATGTGGAACCCAACGATCAAACCATGTACTGTAAATGTATATCACTTGTTAATAAAAATGTATTCTCATGTTTTATCTTTCAGATTATGTTGCTGCCATGTGTGCGTTTAACAGATCATAGATGGTAAAAGCATCAAAGAATTCATGACTCCAAGAACTTGATGAAATCAACTAGAGCATTCATGTAGAGAATGCTAAGTTGAGAAGACTTCTACAAGAAGTAGAAGAGGAGAAGAAAATATTGCAACTTTAGTGACAACCCACAGAAGAGGCCATGGTAAAATTGCAATGTAATGAAAGCTTAACAAAGTCATCCTCACTCGATCTAGAATTGACAGTGGAGGCAAATGGTGTTAGTAATTCTTCAATTTCATGTTCTCATTATGATGATTATTTTGGGGCTTTTGAAAAGCATAGTATAAGATTTGGCTTGAACCTAATGAAGAAAATGAGATATGAAGGAAAAGGCCTTGGAATTAAAGGGAAAGGAATTGTGAATTGCATCGATGTGGTAGAAATACAACGATATGCAATATTGGGCGATGTAAAAGAGGAAGTTCAAGAATGATCCAAGGCCACCGATGAAAGAGACTCCAAATCCGCAAAAGCAAGAGAGTCTTTAAGCAACGAGCCTGAATTAGCGCAGGTTGAGAACACATCACACCATTCCAACGATCATGATTGCAAGCCTTTTCCAAAGGGAGGTGAGCATTTTAGAGGATGAGCTAAGGAATATTCTCCTCACCATAACCAAACCAAATAAAACCATTCAAGGAAAGTTGTGTCGACTAGTAAGAAGCCAAGACATGAAGACCCTTGTCCACAACAAGAGAAAAAGAAGGGCAAGAAAGCTTGAATGAATGAAAACCATTGCAACCATTGCAAAAGGGGTGGACATCGGAGAGATACATATTGGAAACTCTGTCCAAAGCTACATCTAAAGAAGGACTAGAAGCTTATGAAAGCACATGTGAAGAAAGTAACCCTTTTCGAGGAACCAATAGATACGAAAGTGGAGCACATTGTAGCCCTCTAAGAAGCCACACAGGTAGAAGAAAGATACAAGAAAAGAGCCCATTAGCCTGGTTAGTTAAGAGATGGGTAGTATTTTTAAGTAGTTATGTGTGACCACCATTGTAAATCACATGTTGCTTATGGGCATAATTTTTTGTAAAGGTGATGAAATGTATAATGTCACCTATGAATGCAACATAGTGATATTTCAGATTTTTTTTTGTAACAAAGGGTATGGGTTCTATTGTAAATTAGAGAGAAGATGTCTGATCTATGTATGTAAAATTTTGGTGTCTAAAAGTCTTTTAGTTGGGAGGAATGATCCAAGAGGCTCCAGGAAACCTTGAAAACAAGAGTGCTCAGAATTTGATTAGATCTATACCATTTCAAATATATCAATGAGATGATTCCAACACAAATTGAATCATGTCAAACAAAGTTTGTATGCAAAAGCTATGGCCAGTCAAAGTTTTGGTCATAGTAGGAAAAATGTCAACCTTGTTTGCCACAAGGCAAGGCTGTATAATTTACATGGCGAACCTACAATGACACATTGTGGGATGACTAAGCATACAATGTTGAGGTGGAAATGATGTGACATCAAAGCAAGGGCTGACATGGTAGTGACCATGCAATCCAACAAATCTTGTTTGAATTTAGTTATCATATTGTTGTGGTTGAAAAATGTATACGGCTATAACTAATAAAACCCATATATATATATATTTTGTAAGCTTGGCAGGACTACATCTTAATCATGTCCAATATATCAACCTGATCAGGGTGATGAATTGAACTGATGACTTCACATCAAGAAGTGCCTTAACAGAGCACCCGATCACTGTTTATCCAAGACCCTATGGAATACACACACACACACACACACACACACACACACACACACATATACATATATCTAAACAAATTTTTGTAACTTGTATCTAAAAGAGGGAGGCCTGTGGGTTTGATCCTGGGAGCTTTTCTCTCCCATACAAACAACTTACGAATATGCCAAAGGTGTGAATTTGGTAAGTTTTCCCGCTCCCAACCATTTAAACACAAGTTCCGATTGAAGGAAGGGGGCCAACCATGGCACGATAACTGAGAGGAACAGTTGTGATGGCACATGGATTGAGGCTTGTCAATGGCATAAATGCCTAGACAATACGACCCAATCATCATGGCCTCGTACTAGTGCTTTGGCACATAGATCGAGGTAGAGAGATTGTGACATAATATGGTCAAGTTTACAATCATTTTTCTTAGAATGATGAGACAGAGATGAAGATGTAGAGAAAAATTTGATATGAGCAGTGAATCTAAGGGCCTGTGCTTAAAATACCACATGTGTTATTAGTGCTTGGCACGAATATTGAGTTAGAGATGCACTTTTCAGAAGCTGGTCGTGTTTATAATCAAAAGTTGCAAAATGATGAGAGAGGCCTGCTGATGCTATTTTTGATACATTTTGAGCATTTGATGAAGCATTTTGGCATGAAAGCTAATGTAAGTCTCATTTATTATTGATTTTCCCCTTTCGATATTTGTAAGGGGGAGAACATGTATTTGTAGATATGCTTGAGTCTAAATCGCTGATTCAAAGAGGATATTTGCGGCACTTTATGAGAGTCTAACCTATTTAACTTGGAAAAAGGGGGAACAATTATGCCACTTTATGTGAGAGAGTTCAACCTTTGAAGGGAGAACAATTTACGCCACTTGTTTGTGAGAATTCATTCCTTTTGAATTATTGAAGGAGAATGTCTCTTTGTAGGAGAGATATTTTGACATGAGTGAGAGTTCAGTTCTTTGTACTGACAAAGAAGAACTTTATTGAAGAGAAACTAATGAAGCAACTATGGAGTTGAGCAGAGCTTAGAGACGTAGCTCACACATTGTGGGTGAACTTTGTTATCGATTTTTGGTACATTTTTCCATATTGCCACTTCTTCATGTGTTTTGAACTTATGGTTAATTCATGCTCTTTAGGAAATTCCTTTTAAAGTAATCGAAGTAAAGATCCTAGATCTATTTTTCTATGGATTCATCTATTAATCCTCTAGACGTGTGATTTTAAAATGTGAACAAGACGATATTATTGATAGCCCCTTGATTCTTATTGTAAATGGAATGGGTTAAAATTTGTTCTTCTTAGATTATTGCTACTAATATATTAACTTTTCTCCATTGAAAAATGTGTGACTAGATATAAATTTATTTCCACTTATGTTTGGATCAATCATTTGGTAGCTAATATGATATCTATCAATACTTGTTGATTATAAGATTCATGAAAAATGTTGTGCCCCGTTTGATTTCTTCACCCATATGGAGTGTGGTGCCTTATTTGTAATATAAACACTCCATATCCCAATATATATACATAGATAATGGTTGGTTAGACTAACCTTTATGTTGACTCATTTGTTGGTTAATACCAATTTGATTGTAAAGAAGGAAGACACCTCATCTTATCCTTGTTCTTGTGGTTGGAAGCTATTAAGGGAGTTCAAACCCATGATAGATTTGGCATCAATAGCACCAAATATACATGAGATGGATAAAACCATTATTGCTTTCTCATTGTATGATGCTTGCATGTTTTTTGGTGGATTTGCAATAAGGGGCAACACTATATGTGAATTCCTTTTCTCCATTTGATCACCCATTTCCTTTAAACAACATTCCTTTTAATACTAAGAAATAACCCCTGTTTACCAAGTCTCTCCCTCATCATTTTAAGATTTGTTAGATGTAGAAACCAATCTATATTTAGGTTTACATATTATCTCTTGTTTATTGTTATTATATATGGATTTACATAACCCAAAGCTTTTTGTTGAATGAACTAAGCTCATGTTTTGTACATCAACAAAAGCCCTCGTTTCTCAAAACTTAACCATGCTTAGCTTATATTTGACATTTGGCATGGTCTCTTTGGTCAAACTTAGTGTTCTTAGAGCGTTATAAGGCTATAATAAGAAGACCAAAGGCCCTTACTCTAGTTTAATTTCTTATTCACTTGTATTTATAAGCCCAAACTTTTGTTTCCTCATTTTGCTAGTAACATGTTGTTGAAGGCAATTTTGTTCGAGTATGAATAGATTATGTATTGTTTTGATGGTTGTTCACCCAATATTTTAAGTGACAAATTATTAGAATTGGAATGTGCACATGACAAAATATTGATATGACAACCTCTTGAACATTTCAAATCCCCACATATATACCGTGCTTCTCAAGCATGCTATTAAACTAACTATATATATAATATATATATATATATATATATATATATATATATATATATATATATTATATATATAATATATATATATATATATATATATAACGTTCTTCATGATCTTAGAATGCATGCACAATTTCGTTTGAAGTTTGGTGTGAGCTTCATTCAATGGATTGGAAACCAAGTTCTATCATTACATTAAAAGCATGCTAATTAAGATTGCATACACTAGAATTTACTAAATATTTTTTATAATGAATATAGGCTTTTCATTATATTCCTTCTCCTTGCAAACAAAATGAAAATTAAGTAGTAGTTGATGAATGTTTGATAAGTATTTTTAAGCAAAGCCTTTCGGTAGAAATCACATAAGAGAAATTTTTGGTTGACGCTTTTTGAACCAACAAGTGTGGTTCATCGACGAGATGAAGAGAAAAACTTTCCTTAATTCATTATGAATCACAAAATACAAAAATTATTTTTTATCCTAGTCATTCACCTGTTGTTGGTCATGGTGATATATTTGATATTTATATGAAAACTATACACAAATGAAGTGGTGAAGTGGTTAGTAAGATTAAAATAATTTTATATTTGATATTTATATCAAAACCACCCAAAAAAAAAAAAGAAGTGATTATTTAAAATTATAATAATGTTATTTATCTAAAAATATTAGTGATACACTTTATATAAAATGCTAATTCTAACCTCTAAGATTTTGAAATTTTAATATTTGAAATTGATTTGCAGTAATGACACAACCTTTCAGCCTCTCGCCCCATTCCAACATACTTTCATTGAACAACGGCAAGGAGGTGTGCGCAACATCCCACGGTCAGTTATAAATAAATCTATCGCTATTATTGTTGCCGGCAGCGTTATGCAAAAAGCCGGATTTACAGGATTCCTCACATATATTTCATATATTTACGCCCTCTTCATGGAGACGTAATCTCTGTACACGTCACTGGAATACTCAACTTTCAGTGACCATCTGTCAAAACCATGTGGTGTCAACAAAAAAAAATCACTGCCCGTCACGTTACGTAAATTGATTTGGTAACTTCTTAGAAAAAACTGTTTCGAGATCTCCATCGGAAGAAATCTCGAGCTCCAACTTGCTTCTGCAACAATTTTTGTGGAGATTTATTTGCTTTTACTTTAATGATTGTTTTGGTGGTTTTATGTTATTCAAGTTGAATTTAACTACATTGCAGATTTTGAAAATGTTTTGAACCCTGAATATGAAATAAATCAATTGTTTAACTTTACTTTTATTCCTCAAATTTCAGAAAATTAGATATATCTAGATTGGTTTTTACGATATTTTCTATGTATCTTTTATCATCGATCACAGCTCGAAGGTTTCATGCTTCATGGTTAAGAAGAGGAGTTACGTTGCAGGCTTATGCACACACTAACATGATTTAATGTGATTCTTGGCCGACACCGATGATGGTGTTCACATGGATAAGTCCATGATCTGTGGACTTATGACTTTATGATTGTGTTGGCATTTTGATCTTAGGATAAACAATATGTGACAGAAAACTATTCAGATGTCGTGATTGCGGAAAAGGAACGACGACATTTGCAATTGACAGATTTTTTTTTAGTAGATCAGACAGTAAGCGCAGCGACCATTCAGGATAGAGTATTCTTCCTGCTAGCAGAGGGCAGAGGGCATTCAGGACAGAGTATTCTTCCTGTTGAAGATGAAGGATTGGGCCATTATTCCATCTTATGAATTTTTGTTATCTTTTTTGTAATGCATTCACTCGACATTTCCACTCGAATGTTCTACTTGCATTTGTATATCTTATTGGTATTGAACGAGTACTTTATAATTCAAAATAACAAAATCTAACAAATTCATGGGGGTGTCAGAATTTTTAGATTCAAGGATTAGAAGTGTTCATGGATCACTGTATAAATGGTGGATTCATCAAATTTTTTTGTTTTTCAAGTTTGAATTTGGATGCACATTTTTAATTTTTCATGGATTTATTGATTGGTCTTTTAGAGGTTTTTGTTTCTTTAGTTTTTATTTCTTTAGGAATTCATTTTTTTATCTTTTATATTGTTTTTGCTTAGTTTCTATTTATTTATGTATTCATTTATTGGTTTCTTAAATTGTTTTTCCTAATTGGTTTACATATATATTTACTGATCTCTTAAATGTATGAGTTTAAAAATAATATTCAGATTAACCCTTTACAATGTGAAGAAGATAATAGTTATACTGTAAATGCATCAAGTTAAACTTTATTCATTTTAGATTATTGTTAGTAATATATTTACTTTTTTTCATTGAAAATTGTATGACTAAATATGAATTTAGTTGCCACTTAGGTTTGGAGTCACTCATTTGGTAACTAATATGATGTTTAGAACACTTTTGATTATAGGATTTTCTGAAAATGGTGTGTTTAGTTTGATTTCTTCACCCATATGAAGTGCGGTGATTTATTTGTAATTAAAACACACTATATCTCAATATATATACATAGATCATGACTGTTTTTTACTAATTTTTATGTTGACTTATTGGTTGGTTAATACAATTTGATTGTAAAGAAGGCACTTTATCTTATCCTTGTTCTTGTGGTTGGAAGTTATTAAAGGAGTTCAAATCCATGATGGATTTGGAATCAATAGAACCAAATATACGTCAAATGGATAAATCTATCATTGCTTTCTCATTGTATGATGTTTGCATGGTTTTATGTGGATTTTCAAAGGGGTGACACTATATGTACATTCATTTTCTCCATTTAACCACTTTCTCCATTTGACTACCCATTGCCTTTAAACAACATTGTGTTTCATACTAAGCAAGAATCATTTTTACCAAGTCTCTCCCTCATCATTTTAAAGTTGGTTAGATGTAGAAACCAATCTCTCTTTAGATGTACATATTTTTCTTCTTTATTGTTATTATGTATATGGAGTTACATAACCCCATCTTATTATTGAATGAACTAAGCTCATATTTTGTGCATCAACAAAAATCCTTGTGGTTCAAAACGTAACCATGCTTAGTTTATATTTGAGATTTAACATGGTCTCTTAGGTTTAGTTTTCTTTATAATAGGAAGATTAAATACCCTTCTCTAGTTTGATTTCCTTCTCACTTATATTTATAACTCCAAACTTTGGTTTCCTTACTTTACTAATAGCATATTGTTGAAGTCAATTTTGATTGAGAAATATCTTTTCACCTATATTTATAACTCCAAACTTTGATTTCCTTACTTTATTAGTAGCATGTTGTTGAAGTCAATTTTGATTGAGAAAAATTAGATTACTTATGGTTTTGATAGTTATTCACCAAATATTTTAAATGATATGTTATTAAAATTAAAATGTACAAATTATAAAAACAATTTATCCTTACCAATAAAATTAAAGAGTATTAATTTTATTTTTTTCCTCATACTTATCTACATGACCACCTTATTCTAAATTATTAATAAAACTACCTCTCACCATAATACAAAACCTCATATATATATGATACTTACCTCTCATATATATATGATAATTATCAAACCTACATGACCACCTTATTCTAAAATATTAATAAAACTGCCTCTCTAATAATTCAAAACCTCACATATATATGATAATTATCAAACATACTATTAGACAATGCATGATAATGTTAATAGCGTTATTCATGATTTTTGGATGCATTGACAATTTTGTTCGAAACATGGCGCCAGCTTCATTAAATGGATTGGAATCCCAGCTCTATAATACATTAAAAGCATTCTAATTAACACCAGATTTTAATAAATATTTTTTAGAAGGAATATAGGGTTTTCATTATATTCTTTCCTGCAAATGAAATGAAAATCAAGTGGTTGTTGACGAATGTTCCGTAAGACTTTTACAAATTAGTCTATGAACTCGTTACTCACCCGTTGTATGTTGTGAGGATAGATTTGATATTTATATTAAAACTATACGTCAATGAAGTGGTTAGTGAGATTAAAATAATTTTGTATTTGATATTTTGTATTATAATAATTTTGCATTTGATATTATATCAAAACCACACATGAATGAAGAGTTGTGGTTATTGAGATTATAATAATTTTAAATTCATCTATAAATATTATTGATACACTATATATATAAAGTGCTATGCGTCAACCTTTCAGCCTCTCACCCAATTCCAGGATTTTCTGTGCGCAATATCCCACTGTCAGTTATAAATAAATCAATTCGACCTCGTCACTGTTATTGTTGCTGGCAGCTTTATGCAAAAAGCAGGTTTTACAGGATTTGTCAGAGATATTTCATAGATTTACGCCCTTTTCATGGTGACCTAATGTCTGTGAACGTCTCTGGGATACTCAGCTTTCAGTGTCCATTTGTCAAAACCTTTGTGGCGTAAAAAAAATCACTGCCTATCACGCGACATATAATGATTTGGTATCTTCCTAGAAAAAAACCTTTTCAAAATGTCAATCCCAAGAAATCTCGGGGTCTAACTTGCTTCTTATTGATTTCCTGGTTTGTATTAAAAAAATAAAGACAACCGTGTTTGAAGCCAGAAGAAGTGGTTGGTATAAAGCTGACAAGGTTGTTGACATTCATTTTTTATTTCAGTCCAATACCTGTTTTATGGCTCACGCTATGTTTTCTTTTATATATCAGACAGTAAACACAGCGAGCATTCAGCATAGAGTATTCTTCCTGTTACTGCAGAGCGAATTCAGCATAGAGTGTTCTCATGGTTGAAGATGAAGGAATCACCATTGGGCTACTAGTCCATCTTTGAATTAGTGTCATGCTCTCTTTTGTAATTAACTTCTTTGTTATATCTATTTATATAACATTGTGCTAAAGCAGTGCAATTTCTTTTTTCATTATATTTATCATTTTATTTGCACAACTTTGTGTCATGCTCTCTTTTGTATTAACTTCTTTGTTATATCTATTTACATAACATTGTGCATATCTATTTACATAACATTGTGCTAAAGCAGTGAAATTTCTTTTTTCATTATATGTATCATTTTATTTGTAATGTTAGTTGCATAATGTAATATTTGGATGATTTTGGAATGTTTTATTTGCATTGGCATATTTTAATGGCACTAAAATTATTTATAACTCTAAAATAATAAATCTTGAGTTGAGTTTTTAAATTTAGGAATAAGTGTTCAGGGATGATAGTTAACTTTAAATCACTTGATTATAAGGTTAAGTGTGTTTATAAGGTTAAGTGTGTTTATAATATGTAAATAGGTCATTGTTTTATAATTTTGTTGTAGACAAAATTAAAGATAAATATTCATGCATAATTGATGTTCAACATCATTTATCTTTCAACATTATTTAAATGTTGATTAGTTTTAATTTTTTTTTTAAACATTTAGTTGTTGTTAATGGTTGTAAGTATGACATAAATCAAGATAGCATCCTATAATTCCATGGTGACTAGAAGCTAGAAGAATTTGTGCTTAGTGAGGAATTCAACATCGAAACAAGAATTTAATGGAAGCTACACCTCTAATGTGGGATCATGTGGGAGGATGGTGCAATGTCCTCGTCTTCTGGATTAAGTCAGATTAGATGCATTCTTTTTTGAGTCCGTTGATGAGGGTTTTATTGGTGGAGTGTTTAATGGACAATCACCAAACAAATGGTCGTGTGTATGGCACTTTCATCATTAGAAAGGAATATGTTCATAATCAATTGCTTGTATCCATACCTCATCGTGCCTTGTGATCTAATGCCCCTGTGGAAGGCTTGGAAATGTCAATGTACATGGAGATGTGAACATAAGAGGTATATCTAGTTTTTAGGGTAGTTTCTGCAATTTTGACGAATGTACCTAAGTGATTATCAATTCCTTCCAATGTTTCTTATAACCAAAAGTTTAGACGAAGGGAATATAGGCTGATTCATACCAATGTGAGGGATAAATCTTCTTTGCCTGAGTCAAAGCACTTCGTCTAGAATCTGAGTTACAAATTCACATAATTAAAGAAATACGGACCATTCTCAAAGACTTTGTTGCAGTCTTCGACATTGTGGAATATGACAATAAAGAAGCCCTTGGATCCAAGTAGTAGATCTTAATGTCTTTTAGGCTTCTAGTTGACTTCTATCCACTTGATCAATGATTTTTCAGTGGGCCATAGACCGAAGAACTTCCCAATCATCGCATGATCTTTTGTGTATTGCAGATAAGAATCCATGCGCTCTGAATCCAACTCTTAAGTTGGTAGATCTTCATATTGAGGCATGCATTTGTCGACGTTCTACATACGTGAAGCTGTTGGCTTGAAAGGGGGTCCTTTGTCAGCTGGGTATTTTCCATTTTCTTGTTGGAGAATCTAATTCCAACCACCTGCTAGGTTCTGAAGGTGTTTTTACACTTACCATTGATTTCCCATGTGTAGGTAAACATGATGACTATAAAGAAGAATAAAGCTTCCTTGAAACATGGCTTGCAACACCATGTATAGATGATGTCTGCCTAGATATTGTGGCTATGAACCTTGAAGGCATCTTGGATGATGAAAACATTAATGAAATTTTCAGGTATTGAACTCTTGAAGAGATGAATTTTTATTATGAGCTTATGTTGCAACAAAATATTGATGATGAGAAGAAAACTATAGAAGATGACATGTGGCAGTAGTCCACATACAAGCCGATGTTTGAAGAAATCCAGGACATGTTTATGCAACCTGGAACAATGGAATACATGCACCAGCAAATGAAGAAACTGAGTTTTGAAGGATACAACAAAGAGAAAAAGCTAAAACAATTTAGAGGCTACAAGATCTAGAAGAAGAGAAGAAGAAAAGTAAATCTAGTTGAAGTCAAAATTTTAAATTATAAGCCTAACTGAGACATAGAATAGAAGACATCTTAACTAAATTTTTATGTGGTTGTAATTAAGGGGGAGTGTAGGAGAATCTAATTCCAACCACCTGATAGGTGTCACATTTGTCCATCCCAAGTGTCCTAACTTAGTTTCAGTTAGTCCAGTTTAGTTTAGTCTCACTAAAATCATTTATTGTTGATGTCTCTAATGTAATATTATTTAACTGATTCACAATATTGAGAAGAGAAATCCTATGCTCCATGTTTTCTCTTCATTCTTTGTCACTTATGCTAAATTCAATTTTTAACTTCCATCTACTGCATTAAAGGGTGAAAGACAATTTGTCTCCCTTCTTGCATGCATGCGTAAGGACCCTGCTCATGCATTACTTTATGGAAGAGCAATGACTTTGTATGAAAGGTGATAAGAGAGAGCCCCCCCACCATAAGCTAGGCCATGGAGGGGATATGCAACTTCCTCAAGAAAGCAGAGGACTGCGGGGCTATAGAGACCATGGGTTCAAAACCATAGAGCGGCTACACCCTTCACTAAATCTTATTTTAAAAATATTTTGAAATCATGATAGATTTGATATTTATATAAAATCTACATATAAATGAATTGGTTAGTGAGATCATAATAATTTTATAGTCATAGATAATATTATTGATACACTTTACATAATTTAACTTATTTATAACATTATAAACATTATTATGTATATAATAATATTTTTTTTTTTTTTTTGAAGAAAAAAATCGAACTTTTTATTATCGAGATAAAAAGTTACATAGTATATGCTGAAGCATTCATTTTGCTCTATAATTTGCGAATCATAGAGCTCACTAGATGAGAATTCAGTCCAGCTAAAAACAAGTAGAGAAAACCACTGAGCATATGCATGGCCTCCTCATATGATGAAAATTTCGGGCCAGTGCCTGTTAGAGATGGTGAGCAGCAACAAGAAAATAAAAGACAAAAATAAAAACAAAACTTCATGTGAAAACGACCACAGCGAGAACAAAGGAGCTAAACTTGGGGGTTCATGACTTCCTCCCCTTTTTCTTTTCGACCTTTCGCCATATTCCTTGGGATGGGGTTATGGGAACAAGTTGAAGTGGATTTTCTTCGCTGGGTCGGGGGTTTTCCTTGTTTGAATCTGAGGTGTCTGATGAATGCTGCCTTTTGGTTCCATTGATTTCCATTTTATTTGAATTCTTTCTGGATTGTGATTCCATGGGATCTTGTGTAGAAGTCTTCTATGTTTCTGTTTGGATACTTTCATTTGGACCAAGTTCTTCCTCTTCGTCCTCTTCCTCCTCTTCCGAATCTGGATGGGTGAAATTCCATCCCTTTTATTGACTGCCAGTTTTCTTCTTTTTGTAGCTGTTCTTTTTGTATTCCGGACATGCATTTTGGAGATGTCCAGTTTGCCGACATATTCTGCACCTGAAAGCTGTATTTTCATAGTCTAATGACTGCATCTAGCTGCGATCTTTGTGTTTTAGTTTTATGCTTCCCGGTAATCCTTTACTGAGGTCTACTTCCACGCATATGCGTGCGAAAGTAAAAATTCTTTCTTCTATTATTTGTGTATCCATTTTGATATATCTGCCTATGGAGTTGCCTATGCTTGCCAGTACCTTTTGATCCCAGAAATGGAGAGGGAGATTGTGAACACGAACCCATACAGGCATCCTAGAAACAATGAACGTGTTTGCATCAAATTCTGGGAACCATGGAGTGATAAAGAGACCTAAAGTTCCCCAGAACCAAGGTCCTTCCTGAATCACGAGATCTCTGACTTCTGGTGATTGAATTATGTATATAAATATGATTAATAGAATTTAAATCATTTTACTTATTCATAAGATTATTGATATAGATTCATCATAATCATAAATCTAGTTAGTACCTAGAGGAATCAAATTTATTGAGTTAGAAACCTCCTTCAAAGTGCAAAATTTGAAGAAAGGTTTGTACTTCAAGAGATTTGATCTCTTTAGAAGCTTGATAGATACATGATTAAGATGAATTTGTATTTTTAGGCCAAAATTTAGAATAGTGAAACAACTTGAAATGCTCTAACAATAAGAATTATACAACCTACAATCTATATATGCCAATCGTAAATTTTTAACATTTAACATTTAACAAATTTAATCTAATTTCAATCCTTATATGTCAAGTGTAAATGTTTAACATTTAACAAATTTAATCTAATGTCAATGCGGAACCTAATTAAAAATCGATAGAGATGTGTAGGCATAAATGTTTAACATTTAACATTCATATGTCGACTCAATTAAAAAACAATAAAAAGGTTAAAATTAATATAGAGCCTAGTAAGATGAATATGTTGTAGTGTAAACATTTAAATCTTTGCTCAATTAATAATAAAAAGTTAAAAGCAATAAAAATAATAAAATTCAATTTTTTATATTATAATTTTGTTTTGCAGGTCAACTAAGCTCTTCAAACTCAAGTTAGAAATTATGCTCTAGGAAAATTTTCATAAATAATTATAAGTTACATTGGTCATGCTAAGTTAATACTTAAATTGATTGCTCAAGGAGAAAAACTTGCATAAATTTTGGTGACTAGTAAAAGTCTACACATTTGCAATTTTACTTCTACGTAAGTGTTAAAGAAAACATAAATAATGGTGGGAAGTAACTCTTGTAAGAATTTTTTTTACATCTCCATGTGGGAAATACTTGATCGTAGATATGTAATTTATTTGAGTATAAGTTATTTTCAAGTATTTTATTTTTGGATGGTTTTCCTGCAAAGCTTAAGAAAAAAACCACTCCACAAATATCTAAACAACATGCATGAATATTGCAACCATATCCATATATTATGGCATAAAATATGTAAGCAGTGATCCAGATGGCATTATATTGTGCAAATGTTGCAAAATACCTTCAAGTTATGGTCCAATCATTTTTTTTAATAATATTAAAAAGTAAATATTCATTTTTCAAAGTTAAACATTATAATTTGCATTCCTCAATGCTAAATTAATAGTGATCAACAGACAAATTGATTGTTAGATTCTTTCCTTGGCAAAGACTAATGATGATTCCATAACCATAACCATATTTAAATTTAATTAATAAGCACATTAAAACTTACTACTTATAATAAACTTACAATATAACAAGTTTCTTAACAATTGATATCCACCCCCACTTTACCATGGATATTGGCATGGGTCAGTACCATGACTTATCAATACCACATGCCAAAAAACCATAACTCCTTTTGCAACAAAAAAATAAAAAGTAAAATATTTTAGACATTACATATAGAATTGTTTACACAGAGTAAAAAAATTGTCCATCATATGGATTTAGGGATGGAGAGAGAGGGAAAATGAGAGAGAGTGAGAGAGAGTATGAAGAAGGGGGGGATACAAAAGGAGAGGATGAAGGAGAGGGAAAATGAGAGAGAGTAATAGAGAGTATGAAGAGGGGGCAGACAAAAGGAGAGGGTGGAGGAGATAGTGACAGAGATGATGGAGAGAGAGAGAGTGATGGGTAGGGGAGAGAGGGAAAATGAGAAAAAGTGAGAGAGAGCAGGGAGAGGGGGGGAGGGAGACAGAAGGAGAGGGTGAAGGGGATAGTGATAAAGATGGAGGACAAAGAGAGAGAGAGTTATGGGTGGGGGAGCGAGAGGAGGTGCAAGAGAGGGAGAGAGTGGAATTAAGAGAGAGAGGAGGGGAGGGAGAAGAGAGAGGGAGGGAGAGAAAGATGGAGGTGGGGGAGAGAGAGGGAGGGGAGAACAAAGACATAGAGAGATAGAGGTAGGGAGAGACATAGTGACAAGGTAGATATGGAGAGAGAGGAGAGGAGGGGAGATAGAGAGGAGAGGTGGGAGAGGGGGATATAAAGGGAAGAGAGAGAGGGAGACATAGAGATGGAGGGGAGAGAAAGGGAGAGAGGGAGAAGGAGAGAGCCAGGGAGATAATGAAAAAGTTGAGGGTAGAGAGAGAGATGGGGGAGAGAAAGAGAGATAGAGGAAGGAAGAGAGAGAGGAATTGAGCATGAGAAGGAGAGAGGGATACAAAGAGTAGAGAAGGAGGGAAGAGAGAGAGAGGGGAAGAAATGGATCCAACCTAGATATGATATTTGTATATAAAAACCATCCTAGATCCATCTTAGCATGGATCTATCAATCCCCCAAAGGGATAAAATATATTTTCACTTTAAAAGAGGTTCGCATAAGACATTTGATACCTCTTAGCATTTGATAGATCCATGGTTTAGATGGATCTAAGCTGATTTATTTCCAATTACTTTATCTATTTGGGCCGAGAGGTGCTCTAAAACCCAGTATGGGGTAGATGTCAAGTGTAAATGTTTAAGATTTAACAAATTTAATTTAATGTCAATGTTGGCCCTAATTAAAAATAGTTATAATTATTATGTATAAACAAAATATAAATTCAACTTTAGTTTTACTGAAAGTGAAGTGGATTTGGTTTCATTAGACAGTGGGTAGTGGAAAATAGTTAAGACTCTATATTTTGAATATAATATTTTAAAATATAATATGATAGTTTTTATGTTTTTAATAAAATTACTCCTTTTTTATCGGGCTAAGAGGTAATGTAAACATTTAACTCAGTGAAAATAAAATAAAAATAACAAAATAAAAATATGCCTATAAAAATTAATAGTAATATAAATTAAAATGACTCATGGTATTGACACATGGTATTAAGAACCCATGGTATTCAAGTGGACATAACCTATTTACGGGGGAAATTAAACTAGCCAAAATCCATCTTAGTTTGATGTTATATTTAGATACATAATTAGCTATAGGAAATGATGATGACATTGAATCCATGTAGTCTTTAAAGATAAAACATTTTTATGGATATGTTCACATTGTATGGTAGCCTTATGTCTTTTTGTATGTTTTGTTTCTATGCCTAGAATGTTTAGAGCTTCTTGGAGGCTGTTGGGAGATTCAAGAAGGTGTTTTTAAGAAGTGTAAGGTTAAACATGATTGCACAAAGTATAGAACAATAGTTGCTTCTTCATTCTAATGGCTTCTTTGATAATACTTTAAATATAAAAATATATATATATAATATATATTATATTATATATTATATATATATATATAATATATATATATAATATATATCATATATATAAAATAATATTCTCTTCATTTATGTGTAAAAAGTGCTATAGAAAAATATCCTCATAAGATCAGGAAATGGTATGTTTGAATGAATAAAGTTTAACTATGAAATGAGATGGGTGAGGGGAGGAGGTGGGGGGGAAAACTAGGTAAATTTATTTATCACGTTTATTTAATATTTATGCGTACTTCAAATCAATTTTTACTCTTGTGAGAAATATTAGAAAATTAATACTATAATATAATCTTTTACCCAATATTTCCCCTCAAGTGAGTCACTTTTTGTTGTAATTTTTCTTTATATTTGAAGTTTTGGAAATATTGAGTAAATGCAATATTTAAGTTGAAGGCGATGGAAAACATTAGGTAAAATGTAATAATAGTACATTTTTATTAGTAATTGACCACTTTTTACTGGGTGGGAGTAGTAATAAATATTTGGTAAAATATAATACTATAATATTATATTTTATCCAATATTTCCTCTCACCCGATCAACTTTTTATGAAAAAAATTCTTTATATTTGAGGTTCATAAGTAAACTTAGCTCTTATGTAAACATTTTATCCCACTATGGTATAAATGTTGTAATGTTTAACATTTTGACTCGCTCAAAATAAAATTAATAAAATTAAAAACATAAAATTAATAATTATAGTTACATTTATAATTATAAGAAATAATTAGACTAGCCTAGATCCATCTTAACTCTGGAGGTATTATTGTAGCAGCTACAACCACCCTCCAAAATTTTGGCTCGCATGCAAATTTCAGAGCCTACCTTGGATCCTACAGTCAATCGTCCTTGGTCACTTGTCGGTAAGCTGATGATCTAAAGCTTCCCCTCCCTGATCTTAAGAGTTGTCCGTGTTCTCACCTTTATGCAGCATGTGTCATCTTTGGTCATAAGGGTTGTTATTTGTCATGTAAAGGAATGCTGTTTTGCTTCAAGGGAAAGCATGCATGCATGAGTTGCTATCATCATGTAAACATGTTTCACATTCACTTCATGCACTCTTGTCATGAAGGTTTTTGCATCGAGTAGAGTATGTTTTATGCATTCTGGATAGTCTATGTGGCATCAGTAAGTGTTCGTGTGTGATCAAAATCGAGTCTTATCAATGTTTACATATGTTTCATTGATCTCACACTTAGCCAATCTCCCAAGCAGCTTAGCCTCATCTAACCTCTTGAAATTGTGCACTTTTCTTCTGCAACCACCAAGCTTCCTCCCTTGCCTACTGAAACCCCACATTTCATAGAGACCCTAGCCAACACTGCTCTCTAGAAACGCGCAGAGCAGTCCGGATGCCCTGCACTCAAAAACTACATAGAGGTGTCCTTTCATGGCCCCCACCTTACAGTAGTGTCATGTGCCTCAAAACTGTGCAATGTTGTCCAAATTTTCCTATCGGTATTGCATGTAGAAACTATGTAGATGGGCATCCCAAGGCCTCATATACTAGCAGTCATTGCCCACTGAAGTTGCATTGATCTACCTCTCAGTGAGACCAAGTAATGGAAAAAGATCAGGACATGTGCAAACTCTGTCAGATGCATGATCATCTTGAGGGTAAGTATGGTAAGTAAAGAAAACCTTTCTAAGTGCATCTCTTAGTTGAATTTGCAATATTGATTGTCATTTCTATATCATCATGTCTTCAGTAGCATGCTTGTGTGAAAAAACCAAAAGGTCATTTCATGTGTTTCCTATACATGTCTTGCTTCCCTTTCTCTTATTTGACCAACTATTGTCTTTGAAATGTTGATTGCTATGTCATGCTTGCGACCTTGTTCTCATGATGTTGAAGGTTTGTGTTTGAGTTATTTTTGCTATGTAAACATCTATCACACTCACACATGATGTTGTAAGAATTGTCGCATAAGTTTCTTCATGGTCATCCAAAGGTCTATCCGAAGTGTCAGGCTTGTCACTTTCATCATTAGAGAGTCCCACCGTCAGTCACACTAAGCATATGTTGTCTTGTTAGTGCAAGATGCCTCGTTGTTATGTCATGTTGAGTGTGTATTCGCAAGGTCTTGTATACATGATTTCACTTTCTCACACACTTAACGATTTTTCTGAAGATCTGTCGACCAGACCACCCTCCATCAACCAGACCTCCACTGAGCTGCACTACATAGTCTCATCCCTTAGTGACCAAGTACTGCTGCCCAAAATTGCATAGAGCTTGAGGCTGCCTCCCAGGTAGTGTGCACTATGGAATCCTGGAATCAACTTTGGTTGAATGTCACCTAGAACAATGCAGAAGTTTCCAAAGAATCCATCTCACTTTGCGCTTCCTGCAAGCCTATCCATCAAGCCTCCTGTTTGTCAACCGGAGAGTTTGACTAGGTAGTAAGCTCGGGCTTTACTCGTCCAAAATATTGCGCAGAAGCTATCAGTATGCCCGCCTCTGTTGACTGAAGAAATTGCACAGACATGAGGGACAAACACCTGCTTCATGTCACTGCACTATCTCTGAAAATTGCGCAGTTATGTCAGTCAG
>APFE030113036.1:93593-144089 GCA_000404065.3 Pinus taeda
AGGGGAGATAGAGAGGAGAGGTGGGAGAGGGGGATATAAAGGGAAGAGAGAGAGGGAGACATAGAGATGGAGGGGAGAGAAAGGGAGAGAGGGAGAAGGAGAGAGCCAGGGAGATAATGAAAAAGTTGAGGGTAGAGAGAGAGATGGGGGAGAGAAAGAGAGATAGAGGAAGGAAGAGAGAGAGGAATTGAGCATGAGAAGGAGAGAGGGATACAAAGAGTAGAGAAGGAGGGAAGAGAGAGAGAGGGGAAGAAATGGATCCAACCTAGATATGATATTTGTATATAAAAACCATCCTAGATCCATCTTAGCATGGATCTATCAATCCCCCAAAGGGATAAAATATATTTTCACTTTAAAAGAGGTTCGCATAAGACATTTGATACCTCTTAGCATTTGATAGATCCATGGTTTAGATGGATCTAAGCTGATTTATTTCCAATTACTTTATCTATTTGGGCCGAGAGGTGCTCTAAAACCCAGTATGGGGTAGATGTCAAGTGTAAATGTTTAAGATTTAACAAATTTAATTTAATGTCAATGTTGGCCCTAATTAAAAATAGTTATAATTATTATGTATAAACAAAATATAAATTCAACTTTAGTTTTACTGAAAGTGAAGTGGATTTGGTTTCATTAGACAGTGGGTAGTGGAAAATAGTTAAGACTCTATATTTTGAATATAATATTTTAAAATATAATATGATAGTTTTTATGTTTTTAATAAAATTACTCCTTTTTTATCGGGCTAAGAGGTAATGTAAACATTTAACTCAGTGAAAATAAAATAAAAATAACAAAATAAAAATATGCCTATAAAAATTAATAGTAATATAAATTAAAATGACTCATGGTATTGACACATGGTATTAAGAACCCATGGTATTCAAGTGGACATAACCTATTTACGGGGGAAATTAAACTAGCCAAAATCCATCTTAGTTTGATGTTATATTTAGATACATAATTAGCTATAGGAAATGATGATGACATTGAATCCATGTAGTCTTTAAAGATAAAACATTTTTATGGATATGTTCACATTGTATGGTAGCCTTATGTCTTTTTGTATGTTTTGTTTCTATGCCTAGAATGTTTAGAGCTTCTTGGAGGCTGTTGGGAGATTCAAGAAGGTGTTTTTAAGAAGTGTAAGGTTAAACATGATTGCACAAAGTATAGAACAATAGTTGCTTCTTCATTCTAATGGCTTCTTTGATAATCCTTAAATATAAATATATCTTATATATATATATATATAATACTATATATATATATATATAATATTATATATATATTATCATATCTAAATATAATTTTCTCTCATTGTATGTAATAATGTGCTATAGGAAATATAGTCTCATAGATATTAGGATGGATATGTTTAGAATGAATAAGTTTAACTATTGAAAATGAGATGGGGTGAGGGGGAGGAGGTGGGAGGGATACTAGGTAAAATTTAATTATCACGTTTTATTTTAATATTTATGCGTACCTTCATCCAATTTTTACTAGCTTGTGAGAATTATTAGGTTAAATATATAATACTATAATATAATCTTTTACCCAATATTTCCCCTCAAGTGAGTCACTTTTTGTTGTAATTTTTCTTTATATTTGAAGTTTTGGAAATATTGAGTAAATGCAATATTTAAGTTGAAGGCGATGGAAAACATTAGGTAAAATGTAATAATAGTACATTTTTATTAGTAATTGACCACTTTTTACTGGGTGGGAGTAGTAATAAATATTTGGTAAAATATAATACTATAATATTATATTTTATCCAATATTTCCTCTCACCCGATCAACTTTTTATGAAAAAAATTCTTTATATTTGAGGTTCATAAGTAAACTTAGCTCTTATGTAAACATTTTATCCCACTATGGTATAAATGTTGTAATGTTTAACATTTTGACTCGCTCAAAATAAAATTAATAAAATTAAAAACATAAAATTAATAATTATAGTTACATTTATAATTATAAGAAATAATTAGACTAGCCTAGATCCATCTTAACTCTGGAGGTATTATTGTAGCAGCTACAACCACCCTCCAAAATTTTGGCTCGCATGCAAATTTCAGAGCCTACCTTGGATCCTACAGTCAATCGTCCTTGGTCACTTGTCGGTAAGCTGATGATCTAAAGCTTCCCCTCCCTGATCTTAAGAGTTGTCCGTGTTCTCACCTTTATGCAGCATGTGTCATCTTTGGTCATAAGGGTTGTTATTTGTCATGTAAAGGAATGCTGTTTTGCTTCAAGGGAAAGCATGCATGCATGAGTTGCTATCATCATGTAAACATGTTTCACATTCACTTCATGCACTCTTGTCATGAAGGTTTTTGCATCGAGTAGAGTATGTTTTATGCATTCTGGATAGTCTATGTGGCATCAGTAAGTGTTCGTGTGTGATCAAAATCGAGTCTTATCAATGTTTACATATGTTTCATTGATCTCACACTTAGCCAATCTCCCAAGCAGCTTAGCCTCATCTAACCTCTTGAAATTGTGCACTTTTCTTCTGCAACCACCAAGCTTCCTCCCTTGCCTACTGAAACCCCACATTTCATAGAGACCCTAGCCAACACTGCTCTCTAGAAACGCGCAGAGCAGTCCGGATGCCCTGCACTCAAAAACTACATAGAGGTGTCCTTTCATGGCCCCCACCTTACAGTAGTGTCATGTGCCTCAAAACTGTGCAATGTTGTCCAAATTTTCCTATCGGTATTGCATGTAGAAACTATGTAGATGGGCATCCCAAGGCCTCATATACTAGCAGTCATTGCCCACTGAAGTTGCATTGATCTACCTCTCAGTGAGACCAAGTAATGGAAAAAGATCAGGACATGTGCAAACTCTGTCAGATGCATGATCATCTTGAGGGTAAGTATGGTAAGTAAAGAAAACCTTTCTAAGTGCATCTCTTAGTTGAATTTGCAATATTGATTGTCATTTCTATATCATCATGTCTTCAGTAGCATGCTTGTGTGAAAAAACCAAAAGGTCATTTCATGTGTTTCCTATACATGTCTTGCTTCCCTTTCTCTTATTTGACCAACTATTGTCTTTGAAATGTTGATTGCTATGTCATGCTTGCGACCTTGTTCTCATGATGTTGAAGGTTTGTGTTTGAGTTATTTTTGCTATGTAAACATCTATCACACTCACACATGATGTTGTAAGAATTGTCGCATAAGTTTCTTCATGGTCATCCAAAGGTCTATCCGAAGTGTCAGGCTTGTCACTTTCATCATTAGAGAGTCCCACCGTCAGTCACACTAAGCATATGTTGTCTTGTTAGTGCAAGATGCCTCGTTGTTATGTCATGTTGAGTGTGTATTCGCAAGGTCTTGTATACATGATTTCACTTTCTCACACACTTAACGATTTTTCTGAAGATCTGTCGACCAGACCACCCTCCATCAACCAGACCTCCACTGAGCTGCACTACATAGTCTCATCCCTTAGTGACCAAGTACTGCTGCCCAAAATTGCATAGAGCTTGAGGCTGCCTCCCAGGTAGTGTGCACTATGGAATCCTGGAATCAACTTTGGTTGAATGTCACCTAGAACAATGCAGAAGTTTCCAAAGAATCCATCTCACTTTGCGCTTCCTGCAAGCCTATCCATCAAGCCTCCTGTTTGTCAACCGGAGAGTTTGACTAGGTAGTAAGCTCGGGCTTTACTCGTCCAAAATATTGCGCAGAAGCTATCAGTATGCCCGCCTCTGTTGACTGAAGAAATTGCACAGACATGAGGGACAAACACCTGCTTCATGTCACTGCACTATCTCTGAAAATTGCGCAGTTATGTCAGTCAGTCCCCCTACCAGCCGACGTGTTGCTCCTCCTGAACATTGTGCATTTTTCTTGGACTGTCCACTAGCTGTCCAACATACCACTCAACATGGAAACTGTACATACATGTTCAACATGACTGCCTCCTAGTTCTGTACAGTTTTGGCCAACAAGCTCACGCATCTTGCTCCCAGCCTCCTCGAAAATCTACGTAGTTTTCACTGTCAGTGTCCTTTGTTGTCTGGAGTGCCTTCCTAGGAAACAATGTGTAGTTCTGCTCCCAACTGAGCCATATCTTGCAGAATGTCATGACTATTCCAGACTACTCATCCCAGCCTCCTAGTGACCTCTGCACAATTTTTATTGATAGTTCCTTGGAGGCTCGCGTCCTAGCTTGTATGTACTTTGCACTGTTTAAGAGCCTTGTCCCCTCTCTCCATCACCTGCAACAGGAAGTGAAAGACAATGAATCATGGTAGACTTGGGGATTTATGGATTTTATGTTGTATTGCCATGAGTGATTGTAGAAACAAGTACATGGATGATACATGGCACAACGATGAACGGGATGAACAAGAAGCACATGCTAGAATACTTGCTCTAGGTTTGACGAACACACAAAGCATACCAAGTAGCAAGCAAAGGAGACATGTGCACATGCATGAACCATCAAGCGGACACCAAGACAACTAAATGCTCCGCACACTTTTCCATGCAGAGGTGAACCTATGGTATACCACAAGAACACTCATCACTCAGTAACACAGTAGCCCGACATGAATAACACAGCCAACATGTGCATACCAGCAGTGTCATGCCGAGTTGTGTCATGAGTCACCTCGGCCACATCACTACTTTAGGTCATAACTATGTAATCAACGTAATGTAACATGGAAGTCCAAGAGACCCATAGATGAAGTCAAAGAGTCATGTAAGTCGAACAATCATGAGGGAAGTCGAACAGTCACAAGGGTCAACTACACCCTTGGCTATATATATACCCCTGATTTGTACATGCAAAAGACTTTTCACCTTGGCTCCTCCCAGATAACCTTGAGAGTATATAGTCTCTTATTTGAGGATCGAGCAGGGGCTCCAACACTCGGCTATCAGGTTCAGTGATGTAATGATGTACGGATGTGTCTTGTAACTTTTGATTAATTCAGAATCTTGTTAACCCAACACGTTTTCACATATGTATTGTATTCGTTTGTAAGCTTATTCTTTGGACGCTTGTAACGCACGTTTCTTTAACTTGTATTAAGACAGTTGAACTATTTCGGTTGTTTTAGTATATATGTTGTTGGAAATGTGTTTTATCTGTTGTTAACATTGTCTCTCCCATGTGGACTATTCTGTTGGACACCCGACATATTCATTCTCGTAAACTTATTGTAACGATCGTCACACTCATGTGGACTATTTCATTGGGTGTTGTACATGCTATTTGTTCAACTTGTGTTTGTGACTACTGCATCTGTGTGGACTACTCCACCAGAGGCTGTGCATGTCTTGTTATGTTGTGTGTCTCTAATAGAGTTGGGACTGTTCCCTTTTGACTTGAGACTCACTCTCACCCTCTCCCTCTGTAGTGAAATAACATTGACACAAGTGACACTAAGCACTCACAAGGCACATAAACCTCATTTTATGAAGACTAAGTAAACCACTCTCATGTGCACACAAGAAAGAGCTAAGGCATATATTTAAGATAATGGCAACCGGGCCATCATACCAGATGGGACTCCTACACCAAATGGTGTGAGGTCTAGTTGGGACTTCACACTAGGGAGATCCCCTGAATGTTGGTGGGCCCAGAACCCTTGACAGTTCTGGTGCTAGAAGGAGGGCCAGATGACAAGATGAGTCATCACAATTTGTTTAGAATCTCCACATAATTATCATGATTAAAAACATAATTTCTCTTCCAGAGTGTATGTCTTATGGGAACGACTTTGAAATCTTAGAGAAGCTTTGGTATCTCTTATCACAATACACATATTAAGGTGATGGCAGAATGGTCTGGCTTGAACAAAGAATGGCCTTAACAATTATATATCACAAGTATAAAATCCATGAAGATTTCTTAAGGTGCGCGTTGTTCACACACACGCTTCGTGGGAACCTACTGCTATGGTGTGCCATATTGCCCAAGATGTCTATTCACTCTCTCACTTAGTTGATCATAGAGATTGACTGTGCTTTCCATCATTTTGAATGTCAAGCACTCAATAAAGAAATTATGAAATTACGGAAAGCACCTCATGAATCCGTTGAGAAATTTCACACATGCTTTTGTAAACTTGCATACCAATTTCATAAAGATGAAATTGATTGGGAATTTCTCAATGGAATATTTAAATATCTTCTTTACATATCCAAAAATCCTCAATTCTCAGAATCATTCAAATACATCCCAGCAGACCTCGGTGTTATAGATGCTAAATCTAAGATGGACAAGTTTGCTATCACAAGTGATTGTTCATCCTCTTCTTAGCAAACAACTCTAGCTCTGTAGTACGATGTGGGAGAAGGTGCGCGCACATATGTTGAACTGTCACATCCTCCTACCCCACCTGCTCATGATATCTATGTAGATTTAGCTTGCAAACCTACTTGTCATCTATATGTAGTGTATCACAACACCATGTTAAGTCTGCAAAATGTCTGCTTTGTGCTTTCACTCTTTTCTTTTCTGTGGATGTTTTAAAACTCGAAGTGTGTTGCTCTTCATTGTTAAATATTTTGCGTTCACTGGTTTACATGTATATCTTTCTTATTTACCATGCCTTCGCCAACATGTGCTAGCCTATGCGCCGGTGGCTGCATTGGAAATATTACTTCACTTGAGAAGGCCCATGCACTCTTTAGCATAGGTGTAGGAGTAGTGTTTGTTTTCTTGCTTTACCTTGCTTTTTGGTTTGCATGTTTTATTGCTTGCTTACTTTCTTTTCTTACTTATTTTTCTTTCGCTTTACTTTTGCTTTTGATTTTTTCTTTCTTTTCTTGCTTGTATCTGTAGGTTAGCCTCACATGAAACTATGTTTTGCTCTTAAGATAAGCCACAAAAATCTAAGAGGACTTGTACAACTATAAACATTTGTTTATTTGTTGTCCTCTCTCATTATGAAGAGCTTGTTGTCTCCAGTCGATGATACCTTTAAGGAAAATATGTTATGTTCATAGTGATTCTTGGTGAAAACATAACGCTTGCACTGTCAACTAAAACTGCCTACTCTAATCAGTTCTTTTGGCTTAATCCTTGTCATCTTAGTCAAGTAGAGTAAGGTGAGGGGGAAAACCTTAACAAGTATGTCAAAGGCATATATAACATACTTCTCTGAAGGAAAAACCTCCTCTTCTCTCAATAAGTTGGGATCCCTCTTCTGCCTCTGAAATAAATAAGTGCCTATGCAAAGTTCTTGAAAAAATGAAAATATGAAAAAGTAAATAAAAATGAATAAGGCAAAACAAGAGAAAGGGTTCTTGTGCAGAGAGGTGATGAAAGTAACTTCGGCGGGGTACTCAATAGGCTCACTAGTAGCGGAGCAATGCTTGTGTTCCTACATGACTCCGTCAGAGTACTTTTCGGGCCTATTGGCAGCAGAGCAACACTAGAGATGAAACTTATAACCTAACAGTTATACCACTTGTGCATCAATATACCCCTCATCCCCAATCGAAACAACTAGGTTGACTTGGCTTCGAATGTGTGCTAATCTATCAAGAGAATGGTAGGGACTACATAATTTACATGAGCTAGTGCAGAAGCCATCATGATCAAAGAATCAAAAAATACTTTTGGAAGGATTAGACTCGCTTTTCACAAAATAAGGTCTATATAGAGAGCTAGAGTTCTACTAGTGTGTCACCAATGTTGTAGCGGATACAACCACCCTCCAAAATTTTTGCTAACATGCAAATTTCTAAGCCTGCCTTGGATCCTACGATTGATCATCCTTGGTCACTTGTCGGTAAGTTGATGATCTCAAGCTTCCCCTCCTTGATCTTAAGAGTTGCCCATTTTCTCATCTTTATGCAGCATGTGTCATCTTTGGGCATATGGGTTGGTGTTTGTCGTGTAAAGGGAATGTTGTTTTTCTTTAAGGGAAAGCATGTGCGCATGAGTTGCTATAATCACATAGACAGGTTTCACACTCACTTCATCCACTCTTGTTGTGAAGGTTTTTGCATCAAGAATAGTATGTTTTATGCATTCTGGATGGTCTATGTCACATCATTAAGTGTTCATGTGCAATCACAGTCCTGTCTTATCAATGTTTACATATGTTTCATTGATATTACACTTAGCTAATTTCTCAAGCATCCTAGCCTCATCTAGCCTCCCGAAACTATGCATTTTTCTTCTGCAACCATCAAGCATCCTACCTTGCTTACTGAAACCCCACAGTGCATAGAGACCCCAACCAACACTTCTCTCTAGAAATATGCAGAGCAGTCTGACTACCCTGCACTCATAAACTGCGTAGAGGTGTCCTCCCAGGGCCTCCATCTTGTATTAGTGTCATGTGCCTCAAAACTATGCAGCGTTGTACAAGTTCTCATGTCGGCCTTGCATGCAGAAACTGCACAGATGGGCCGTCCAATGCCTCATCCCGATAACAGTCACTTCCTGCTAAAGCTGTGATGATCTACCTCTCAGTGACTACAAGAAAAGGTGATATGCTAAGATCACTCCAAATGCGTTGGGGAGAAGGACCAAGAGACCAAGTAATGGAAAAATATCAAGATTTCATGCAAACTCCATTGGATGCATGATCATCTTGAAGGTAAGTTTGGTAAGTAAAAAAAACCATTCTAAGTGCATCTCTTAGTTGAATTTGCAAGATTTCTTGTCATTTCCATATCATCATGCCTTCATTAACATGCTTATTGTGTGCAAACACCAAAATTTCATTTCATGTGTCTCCTATACACGTCTTGCTTCCTTTTCGCATGATTGACCAAATTTCATCTTCAGCGTGTTGATTGATATGTCATGCTTGCGACCTTGTTTTGGTGATGCTAAAGGTTTGTGTTTGAGTTATGTTAGCTATGTAAACATATATCATACTCACACACAATGTTGTAACCATTGTTTCTCAAGTGTCGTCACGGTCATCCGAAGTGTCTCGCTTGTCGCTTTCATCATTAGACAGTCCTGCAGTCAGTGACATTGAGCATATGTTGTCTTGTTGGTGTGAGATGTCTTGTCGTCAAGTCATGTTGAGTTTTTTTTCACAAGGTCATGTATACATGATTTCACTTGCTCACACACTTAACCATTTTTCTAAAGATTTTTGGACCAAACCACCCTCAATCGGTCGGACCTCCGCTGAGCTGCACTGCACAGTCTCAACCCTCAGTGACCAAGTGCTGCAACCCAAAATTTTGCAAAGTTTGAGGCTACCTCCTAGGTAGTCTTCATTGCACAATCCTGGAATCGACCTGGCTGATTGTCACCCATAACAGTGTAGAAGTTGCCCAAGAAGCCATCTCATTTTGTACTTCCTGCAAGCCTATCCATTAGGCCTCCCACTGGTCAACTAGAGAGTTTGACTAGGTAGTGACCCCGGGATTCACTCGTCAAAAACTTTGTGTAGAAGCTGTTAACATGCCCACCTATGTTGACTGAAGAAATTGTGCAGACATGAGGGACAGGCACCCATTTCCTGTCACTTCACTATCTTTGAAAATTGCGCAGTTCTGTTAGTCAGTACCCCTACTAATCGACCTGCTTCTCCTCCTGAAAATTGCGCAGTTTTCTTGGATTGTCCACAAGTTGCCTGACATCTCGCTCAACATGGAAACTTCACAGACATGTTCAACATGAGTGCCTCCCATTTCTGCATAGTTTTGGCTAGCAAGCTCCAACAACCCGCTCCTATCCTCGCCTAAAAATCTGTGCAGTTTTCACTGCTAATGTCCTCTTCTGCCCACATTTCCTTCCCGGGAAAAATTACTCAGTTCTGCCTCCACCTGAGCCAAATCCCGCAGAATGTCACTTCTATTCCAGACTACTCATCCCAACCTCCCAGTGACCTCTGCATAATTTTTCTTGACAGTGCCCGAGAGCCTTGCATCCTGGGTAGACATGTGCTCTGCGTTGTTTCAGAGCTTTGTCTCTAACAGAGTTGGGACTATTCCCTTTCGACTTGAGACTCACTCTCACCCTCTCCCTCCGCAGTCAAATAACCTTGACAGAAGCAACACTAAGCACTCACTAGGCATGTGAACCTCGTTGTTCGAAGACTAAGTAAACCACTCTCATGTGCTGACAAGCAAGAGTTAAGGCATATATTTAATATGAAGGTAATCAGGCCATCATACCAGATGGGACTCCTAAACCAAATGGTGTGAGGTCTAGTTAGGACTTCATACCGGGGAGATCCCCTGAAAGTTGGTGGGTCGATGCCTACAGAGGTGGAATTGGAAGGATGGATACAACAAAACTGACAACCAAAGGGTGAAGTGGATTTGAGATTAGGGCCAAAAGGCTTCTTCACAGTTATTTTTTCCAACCTTGAAGACAAAGCTCAGATCTTTGAAGGTGGGCCATACCTTTTCAACAATGCTGGTCTCTATATTAGGCATTGAGAGGCCTGCCTCAACCCTGACAAGGAAGATTCCACTAAAGTGTAGGTATGGTTAAGATTATACTCCCTTCCTATGGACTTTTGGATACTAGAAATTCTAGAAGGAATTGGACAAGCACTTGGATGCTTTATAAAGCTCTCAAAAATCACGAAGAGGAGAAACAATATGTTCTATGCAAGGTTATGTGTTTATATGAACATGTCTTAGGAATTTCCAAAATCCATTGAGTTATATTATCAGGGAGAGATATGGAACCAACCTCTAAATTATGAACACATTCTGTTTAGATGTAGAATTTTCCATGAATATGACCATCTGATAAGATAATTCCCAACTAGAAGAACATAACAACTAACAAGAATTCAAACTTCCAATGGTGGTTTTACTATGGTACCATCCATGAGACATAGTAATAGGAACCAGAACATGACTAACCCAAACATTCTAGAGGAGAAGAAACCTTTTACAACGTTAGAGGATATAGAAGAAGACCTGAAAAAATGGGAGGACATTCAAATGGAAGTATTGGACAAAAAACTAACCTAGGACAAAAGTGCACACAAATACAAACTAAAAGAGGACAAAAACACACAAGTAAGTTTTGATATTTCTACTCTGCTAGGTTTTGAAGAGGTGGCTCCTTTAGTGCAATAGAAGTTATTAGACGTCATAGAAGAGGAAAAGTGTTTAGTTACCTTGGTGAATGATTGAACCCAACAATATTTTTAGGATTTGAATGTAGAGAGCAAAGAATTATATTCAAATTCTTATCTTTGGTGGGAAAAAAAGCATTGAGAAGACACAAGTGGACAAATAGCTCAAACTTTCCAAAATTTTAAGTATAAAGAGAAATAAATCCTTAATAAAGAAACTAAGAATAAAGCTAACAAACCAAAGAAGGAAGCAAGACAAGAAACTTGATCAAACTAGGTAAGCCAGGACCAAGCAGATGGTATGAGATATTTTCCACCTCCTCCTCCCAATCCTTCATCATGAAGACCATTTCATGGAATATATAAGGATTAAATAGTAGAGGAAAATAATGCCATCTCACTGTTTGCATTAAAAAATATAAATCAACCATTGTCATATTACAAAAAACTAAATTAATAGGGGACAAAATGACCAAGATTGCAAGCAATTGTTCGAAAGGCTTCCAAATGATGCCACTAGATGCGAGAGGCAACAACGGTGGCCTAGTTGTTTAGTGGAATCTAAGAGAGATTGATTTTAAAGAGTGGTGGGACACAAATCACACTTTGATAGGTAGCTTCAGGCATATAGGATTAAAATATATTGTCTTTCTATTGGCGGTCTATGGTTTGGGTGGTGTTAGCAATAATAAGTCATTTTTGCAACAACTGCAATATATAAATCAAATAATAGAAAATTTCGTATGGGTGGTGGGAGGGGATTTCAATATCATTAGATCATTAGAGGAGAAAAAAGGAGGAGTCTATATATTGGACCAAAGCTCATATGACTTTAATGACTATATTTATAATGTGCACCTGGTCGGTGTTCAAACAAATAATGGACTTTATACTTGGAATAATCATAGAAGAGGCAATAGTCATATAACATGTAGGATGGATTAGTCTTTTCTAATTGAAGCAATTTTTCAAAGAGACGTATTTGTAGAAGCATCAATTTTTCCATGTATGGGTCAGATCATTGGCCTATCCGATTGGAAATAAATTTGAAAGAATCTCCATCAAATCGTCCATTTCATTTTGAAAGTTTTTGGCTCTAGGATAAAACCTTTATGGACTTGTTAGAAAAATGGTGGATGGAATTGAAAAATCAAGGGATGAACAAAATGCACGCGTTTCAACTCAAACTAAAATATTTGAAACTAAAGATCAAACATTGGAATAAACATGTATTTGGAAACATATTTGAAGATAAAAAGGAGTTGGAGAGACAAATGAGTAGTATTCAACAACAAATTATCCTTGAAGGAAGATCATAGGAGTTGGCCACTTTAGAGGTGGACACTCTTTGAAAGTTAGAAAAATGAAGGAAGCGGGAAGAGATATTATGGAAGAAAAAGTTGAGGATACAATGGCTCAAGCACAAAGATAGAGATTATAAATTCTTTCATACTTCTTTGATTCAAAGATGACATCAAAATTGATTTTTTTCTGTAAAAGGTCAGGACGGGGAAAGGAAATAGAAAGAGAATTGGAAAATCATTTCCATGATACATTAACTGAGAATTGTTTGGATAGGAAATTAGCCATAAATTTAGTGCTCCTATACATTCCACAAATGATCAACAAGGAGCATAATATTGCGTTAATGAGACCAATTTCCTTTTCTGAGCTTGAAATGGTGGTAATGAGCATGCCCAAGAACAAAGCATTAGAGAAATTTTGAGGTAAAAAATGGTCCTCCTAAGGAAAAGTATAAAATAATAGTGGAAATAATAAAATAATATTAGATTATCTCATCAAATTTAGGAGTGAAAGAAGAAAAAAAGATTTTTCCCACTTGTATATTCAACTTACCCTTGTACTATTTTACTCAAATTTCGAGCGGGAGTACTTGTTGGATGCATAGTTTAATTTCATATCCAAGGAGTACCCATGTTGAATACTTTTGATGGATCATGGTACACAAAAAATAAGAAATACATGAAAAAATGTGATTGCAATAACGTTTTCATGTATTTCTCATTTCTCGTGTAGTGGGCTCCATCGGAAGTATTCAACATGGGTACTCCTTGAATGAAAAGTTAAATTTTTCATTCAACAAATGCTCCCCCTCA
Source organism: Pinus taeda (assembly GCA_000404065.3). Lineage (NCBI taxonomy): Eukaryota > Viridiplantae > Streptophyta > Pinopsida > Pinales > Pinaceae > Pinus > Pinus taeda. The sequence goes on from APFE030113036.1 coordinate 106,758, forward strand.
AAATTTGAGTGAAACCATAGGGAGTGTTGGGTAGCGGATCCCCCTATAGTGGACTTTTTGGGGCTTAAAGCCGCGTTTTGGTCATTGTAATGTAAATACCCCGCAAAATGCGCGCGTGGAGCGAGAGAGTCTAGGGTAGTCCACCCTAAAAATATTGTAATTTAATATGGAATGTGTCAGCCTACCCATGGTCCACAGACCATGGGAATGTATAAATAGAGCAAGGCTCTAAGGGTAGAAAGTAGTTTTTGGTGGAATTTAGATCTGAAGTGATATGGGTTTTTGAATGTGATATTCGCTCTGAGTTTGTAAGTTCAAGTCTTGGGTGGTAGGAATAGGAAGAGGCTCTATAGCTGTGTGCACAGAGGCCTAGTAGAGTTTGCAGCTATGTGTGCGGACCCCTGCAGTTGTGTGCACAGGATAGGAAGTGGATTGTAATTGGAAAAATCATTAATAAAGATAAGTTGGTTTTGGAACATGGCGTAGCTATTTCTATATTTTTGTTTATGCATCTGTTTACAGTTTATGATTGTGCGCATGTCTACTTATGTTGAATGGTAAATGAAAGTATTGGGCCCACTTAATTTAATTCAAGATCTATAATAAGCATAGTAAAGGGTAAAGAACATTTTCGCTCTTCATTCAAGCCGCGCGAAGGTAGTTGCACTGGACAAACAACTACGCGGAAGTAGCGCGGCGCGCAGAGTGGGATCGCGATCCTTCCAAGACCCATCAAGACATCCCAAGGGTGTGGAAACCTAGTTCCAACACCCTCCCATACTACCTCGGGTGAGACCTCAGTCTGCGCTCTGCAGACTGTTGCCGAAAGGGCCGATAGTTTCGAAATTTGTTTGGCTAAATCACTTTTGAACCTAGGTCAGGCCCCATCAAGCCAACAAATGGTTCCATTTCTGGGACCGGGATTTGCCTAAGGGATGTCTGATGTCGAAACACTGGAACCCTACGAAGAAGGAAATTGAAGATTGGTTGGATCAGAAGCTTCATGAGTTCATAACATAGGAAAATAGGACTCCACATATATCCGAGAAGAGGTGGCTAGATCGCTACGTATATATGGAAATCCACGAGATATTCTTCGCAATCTTCTCTTCAGAGTTGTATGATTGGATCGTGAGTTTAGCTGATAACTAGGGAACGTACAAGCTTGATCAACCGATAGTGTGGACCCCAGAGTTAGTACGCAGACTAGAGGCATCAGAAGATAAGATCGCGTGGGCCGTGGACCATTGGCTCGACTGGATAATACGGGGGTTTATCATTGAGTTCACGATAAACACAATTGTGAGCTATAGTGAAGTAGAACGACGTTTTCTCAAGGGACCGCGAGGTAGGTAAATCAAATCCCTGAATACCTGGATTAAGATGTTTTTATGTGAGAAGCAGGTTATGCAAATACATTAATGATTGGAATGACGCGAAGTGGAAAGATCTACAAAGGGATTGAAGGGTTAGGAAACAATCCCTTAATTTCACCCTTGCGAGTGAGTGAGGAAGAGTGCACTCAGGTTTTCAAGAGAAGTGCAGCCAGTTTGATAAGGCAGCACATTCCACAGTTATCACCTCCACTTATGCCATCACCCACTTCACCTACTTCACCTCATCTTCAACCACCCTACTTCCACCAAACCCGCAGTTCAGCATGGTGAGTGCGATCAAGCTACCTGTATTCAAAGGAGTAGGGAATGAGGATCCAAACCAGTTCTGGTTCGTGGTAAGAGCAGTATGGGAAGCCTAAGGAGTCATGGATGACAACATTAAGAAGGCCACATTGGTAAGCACGCTGAAATGGTATATCAAGCATTCGAATGATCACCCAAATGCACGAAAAGCGGAGATCCAGAATGCGCTAAATAGAGAATTTAGCCGGCTGAAATTAGAGACACAGTCAATCATCGGATTTAAGAATATCGTGATGCTTCCAGGTGAGACCCCCTGGGATCTGGATTAGAGACTAAAGAGTATGATCCACAAGGCTAATATGACGCTAATGGATGCGCAACACCGCACGTGGTTTGTGGCGTCTTTGATACCACACCTGAGGACGACGCTGTCACAATAGAAGCTCTCAACCCAAGCCGAAGCACTGGAAATGGCAATGAGGTTCCATGAAACACTGATACAGGATCCGGGATTGGGTTTCCAACAGATCCATAGGCAACTATAGAACCTATGCTTGGAAATGCAGAGTTTGAAGAAGGATAGGGCACCTCGGCCAGAGGCGTGCGAAGAAGTGTGGTGCATAAAATGTAAAGGCCAGGGCCACGACAAGGATCACTGTATAGTATTCGCAAACTACTTGGCAAGAGGGGGACCAATGCCATTGAGACCATAGGCACATGTAGGGCTAAGTGCAGCACCCACACTCTGGTGCGCAATTTTCGAAATGGGAGGAAAGCACACGACAGACAACTGTCACCTGTTGCAGAAGTATACACAGACTCCACAGCAGCTGCTTTGTAATTTTTGTAGATTAGTGGGCCACAATGAGCATACATGTCGGAGCTATGAGTTAATGATGGATCGGACCCCAGCTTATTGAATGCAGACAAAAACGCGAGCTCTCGACCCAACAACAGGAATGGCGCGTGGTGGATTTCAAGGACGAGGAGGAATTGGGCCAACAAGGGGCCGCAGACAGTTAATATGTTACAATTGTGAAGGAACATGACACTACACTTGCGATTGCACCAACCCAACAAGAATATCTTGTTCATATCGTACTCAGTTCGATCATGAAGCAGTAGATTTTCCTACATTGATTGCGCAGATGCGAGATAAAGGAGTACTACAACCTACTCCGACTCAGAATATACAAATGATGAGGTCTGAACGATGTGAAGAAGACCCAAATGTGAATATGGTGCTTCAAAGTGGCGTGATTAATATTGGGAAGCAGCCCGAGGAAGGTACATGGGTTTGCAAGGCTCCTACAAAGGAACCTAAGTTTGACTTGGAACGTGCAAAGGAGACATTTATGGAAGCTAAGAAGAGCTTCGTGGAGGCCTCTACTTTAGGTAGTAAGGATCAACCAGAGCCAGGAATGGATCCTTTTGTTCTTACTACCTTTTTAGAGACATGCATGAAGCTACTATGCGATAATAAGGCAGTTAAATGACTACAGGAGTTGATAACTAGGTGCACATGGTCTGTCAGACCAGGCAGTAACTCCTCAAAGAAAAATTGATTTGTATGTTTATTCCTTTAGGTTGGTCTTCATTATATACATGAGGGAGAGACTGTTCACTTCATCTCCTGATGACTGTTCACATTACTTATTTATTTATTTACATTATGTTCACCCAATCTTGATGATTATGTGTCAACATTCCCCCCCTTAATCTGAAGGGATGTTGGTGAGTCCAAGCATCATTATGAATCGTTCAAGTTTTTCTCTTCCAAGTGCTTTGGTGAAGATGTCTGCAATTTTCTCATTAGTGGAATAATGACGGAGATGGATTGTTTTGGCCTCAACATGATGTCAAATTAGATGATATTTAGTATTGATGTGCTTTGTTCGATCATGGAACTTTGGGTTCTTGGCCAACTTTATTGCAGAGGTGTTGTCAATCATGAGTGGAGTTGATTGTACTTGTTTTACCTGCAAATCTTCAAGAATTTTTTTGAGCCACACAATTTCTTTTGTTGCTTCAGATGCTGCCACGTATTCTGATTCTGTTGTGGAATCTGCTAGAACTGATTGTTCGCGTGATCTCCAAGAGACAGCTCCTGATCCAAGACTCATAGCATATCCTGAAGTAGATACTCCAGTTTCTTTGTCTCCATCGAAGTCTGAATCAGAGTATCCAATCAAGCTGAAGTCGTCCACCTGTGTATACTTGATTCCAACGTCTTGAGTTCCCTTCAAGTACCTTAGAACTCTTTTTGCAGCAGACCAATGTCCCTCACAAGGCTTTTGCATAAACCTGGAGAGGATTCCAACAGCAAATGAAATGTCTGGTCTAGTAGTAGTGAGATAGATGAGACTTCCTATAAGCTGTCTGTACTTAGTTGCATCCTCAAATTCCTTTCCTTCAATAGATGTGAGCTTTAAATTTTTTTCCATTGGAGTAGAAAGAGGATTGCACTCTGTCATGCCAAATCTGTTTAACAAATCTCCAATGTATTTCTTTTGAGGAAGAAATATGGATTTTGGATGTTGGGTTACTTCAATGCCAAGATAGTAATGAACATAGCCCAAATCAGTCATTTCAAAGATTTTTCCTAATTCTTTCTTTATGGATGCAATATAACTTTCATTGTTTCCTGTCATTAAAAGATCATCTACATATACCACAAGATATACAACTGTTTTTCCAACTTTCTTGACAAATAAAGTTGCGTCATCAAGATCAAAATGATTGAAGTTGAGTTTCAGAAGATGCTCAGTTAGTTTTTCATACCAGGCTCGCGGTGCTTGTTTGAGGCCATACAAGGACTTCACCAGTTTGTATACTTTATGTTCATGTCCTTTCACAGCAAATCCTTCAGGTTGGGACATAAAAACATTCTCTTTTAGATCTCCATTCAAGAAAGCAGTTTTTACATCCATTTGATGGACTTTCCAACTATTCTGAGCTGCTAGGACAAAGAGTGTCTGGATGGTAGCCCATTTTTCTGTGGGCGAAAAGTATCCTCATAATCAACCCCTTCCTTCTGTGCAAAACCTTTTGCCACAAGCCTAGCTTTGTGCTTGTCAAGTGAGCCATCAACTTTATACTTGTTCTTGTAGACCCACTTGCAGCCAATTGGTTTGGTTCCTAATGGAGGATCAACCAACTTCCAAGTGCCATTCTTTATGACGGCATCATACTCCTTTTGCATCGCTTCTTTCCATTCATCATGAGAAGTAGCTTCTTTGAAGGAAGTTGTTTCAAAATATGCAGACAAGTTCAATTCACAATCATAAGAAACATCCATATCAATAGGTGAATTAGAGTCATCTACATCACCTCCATTTTGCAGGTTTGAATTTCTAGTTCTTGTCTTTCCAATCTCATCAGGATGAAAACTTTCAAGTGTCTTTGTCAGCCACTTTGGGGGACCTTTTCCAAATTGTCTAGGCTGCTCTGCTAATTGAGTTGGGACTAAATCAAGATTGAGTCTCCCAATTCTGTCAATCACATCACTCAAAGCATCATCCGTTGTTGGAGTTTGATACAGGGGAGAGTGTTCTTCAGAAGAAGATTCCACATGTTGATCTAGTATAGGAATCCCCCCTTCAAGATGTGGAATCTGATTATCAAATTCTTGAAATGATTTTTCTTTTGCGAATCTATCCAAGCGATTAAGTTGCTGCTCAACAACATTGTCAGTTTTGGATGATTCAAGAAAAATTACATCTCTAGATACAAAAGTTTTTTTATTTACTTCATCATAGAGATGGTATGCTTTGGAGGTGTTTGAATACCCTAGGAAGATACAATTACGACTTCTAGAACTAGGTTTGTTTCTATGTACCTTTGGTATCAAGGCATAACAGGTGGAACCAAAGACCCTAAGATGCTTTACCGAAGGAAAATGTCCATACCACATTTCATATGGAGTCTTGTTTCTGATAGCATTAGATGGACATCTATTATTTATATATGAATCACATAGAACAACATCAGCCCAAAACATTATCTTTACATTTTTTAAGAAGAGAATGGATCGTACCATATTTAAGATTGTCTTATTCATTCTTTCAGCTACACCATTCTGTTGGGGATTATAAGGCATAGTTGTTTGATGTTTGATACCATGTTGGCAAAGATAGTTTTCAAATTCATTTGATGTGTATACTTTTCCATTATTAGTGTGAATAGACCCAATATGAGATTGTGCATCATTTTCAATCCGTTTATGAAAATTATTGAATGTTTGAAAAGCATAAGATTTGTTCTTCAATAAATAAACCCAACACATTCTGGTGTAGTCATCATATATTGATTTCCATTTGTAGAAGGAATAGGCGTTGGACCACATAAATCTAAATGAATGAGTTCAATTTTTCTATGTGCTCTTGAATGTGAATCATGGAAAGACTATTTGCTATGCTTTCCTAGAATACAAGCATCACATTGCTTAAATTTCCTAGGAATTGTAGGCAAACCAGCAACACCATTTTTCTTCAACAAGTGGAGGCTATCATAGTTCAAATGTCCAAATCTAGCATTGCCATAATAAACTTGATGAAGTGTACTTCTTCATGTATGAGAATTGTATTGAGATTGTGTGCATGACAGAGTTTCCTTGTAGCTTGAGGAAGACTTTCTTTTTTCTTTTCCCCTCATGACAAGTGAGTGGCAGTGCTTTTCTTACTCAAGATTGCCTCAAAATAAATGAATGGGTGACCTTGCTGGCGATGTGACCAAGGAGAACAAGTTTCTCTTGAGTTGTGTGATTATTTAGAACAGATGCAGAGAAAGTCTGGAAACAAGCAGTTTAAGCCTGATTGTGCCAAGCCCTATGGCTTTGATTTTTGATTGGTCTCAAAGTATACTCTCCATCAACCATTGTTAGAAATTCTCAAAAAAATTTTTTCTATGAGTCATGTGGCAGGTTGTCCTGAACAAGCAACCAATCATTTTCCAAGAAGTAAGTGAAGCATTAAAATAATCTTCATTTTACTCCAATGTTTACATGTGCCACAACTAGTGAGCGGATTCAAGTGCTTTACCTTTGTCTGTATCATCAGTTTTACTTTATTTGGTTTCTTTGCTGCTCAATTTTGTCCCATGGTAGCTTGCATGTAGAGGCATCATGTGATCCATTTCTTTTGCAACGTATGCAATGCAAATCTGCCTTTTCTCCTTGAGAGTGTCTGCCCCCCCACCTCTGAAATATCTTCCTCTTCCTCTTCGACCACCTCTTCCTCTAGAAGAATATTTAGTAGGATTATTTTCTTTATGAGCAAGGCACACAGCCTCTTGAAAAGATTCAGGGCTATCTTCTTTCCAAAAAATTTCTCTCTTTCAGCAAACTTTTTCACAAGAGAGTCAAAGGTGATATCTTTGAGATTCCCATTTGCTTGTAATGACTCAAGATAATTGGAGTAAGTAGGATAAAGTGCCTTGAGAAAAGCGATAAGAGGAATATCCAATTCAACCTTAGTGGTTTTGATATCATGCATTATAGACTTTACTTCAGATGCAAGAGCAAGAGGATCATTTTTTTGCAGTTCAAGAGTGAAGAGTTTAATCATGAGTTGAACAACTTCAAGTGCAGAATGTGAGTCATAGAGTTCTTTCAACTTTTGTAAGGCTTCAAAGGCAGTTGAAAATGGCGAAATATGGTGACTCACCTCTTCATTTACAGATGTTGCGATTAATGCATAAGCTTTGCTGTTCTTGTTTTCCCAAATGATGAGCTCTTTGTCTGAGGTAGGCTGTTTTGGTTCTTTGTCTCTGTCTCCGACAAACACTCCTTTCCACAACTCATTGAAAATGAGGGTGTGTTTTATCATCCGATACCACTCAGGATAGTTCTCCTTGCCAGTGAGAGCTATTCCCATAATAGATATGATTGAATGCATACTGTAAAAAAATACTTCTACTAGCAAAAATCTGTGTACTGTAAAAATACTTCTGCTGATAGAAAAGTACTTCTGCCAATATACAGTAAAATTGTACTTTTGGTGGTAATTTAAAAAAAAAAAGTAAAAATTCAAAGAGGCATTGGTATGAAAGTACTATATTGAAATATAGTACTATAATGAAAAACTTAGAGTATTCAAACTATATTGAAACATAGTACTATTGTGCTCATGGTCTCACGCATAGCCATTACACCAATGCATGAATAATGTAACTATGGACTTTCAAAACAATTTTTTTTTTTCAATGCACAACATACCAATCAAACACACCATATATGCCATGATATCCTCGCTTCATATAACATTCAATGCACCCTCACGGTGTTCCCACACATCGCACTCTTCAATTAAAGGTCGAGAAGCATTACACTGTGTTAAAGCATTAAAAAATTTTGACGAGTAAAGAACCAACAAAACAGTCACCTCGATTAGATTGTTCCTCTAGCCACCAGCACTGACCCCTTCCATTTTTAAATGTCAATGAAAGATAGTCGATACAATTTCAGCAAAACCGCACTGAAACTCAAAAGACAGTCGATACATCTTCAACGAAACCGCACTGAAACTCAAAAGACAGTCGATACATCTTTAGCAAAACTGCACTGAAACTCAAAAGATAGTCAATACATCTTCAGCAAAACTGCACTACAACCATGTCAGACAGGCAAGCAGACTTGTGTGAATGTTTTGCTATATAATATCCCTTTTTAGACAGGTGAATGCATAACATAATGGAACGGAGGCCTCGGTTCAATTAATGTAACACTGGTAGTAGTTTGAAAGCATATCTTGTCTCTTGCAGATCGTCATGTACATTTTGTGTAGGCTCACGATGTCTCATAGCAATAACTGCACAAAGTGAGAGCCTCTATCAATCTCCCATGAACTCTATCGGAACTAGCAAGAGTCCACGTCTCACCGTGCAATCCACACCATTTGTGAATGTCGCTACCTCTAGATTTCCAAAATCAATTCTCCATCAAGAGAACCAACAAACTATTCTCAAAGGAGAGAGAATCATCGTGACACCTGGTGACACTAGTGAGCCACTACGCAGGAACAGAATACAAAATCTCAACTGTTAATTAAAAAAGGGAAGGACGACACGAGCAGAAAACAATAACAAAAACCTGGAGGAGCAGCGTATGGAGGGAGCCGCATTTAGATGTTTAAGAAAATCATTGATAGTGTTTCAACACAGTACAAGGAGCAGTGAGAATAATGGTGAATAGCAGGTGGAGCAGGCTCTGAAACCTACCACAGATTATATGAGAGCTGGCTGCGCATTAGAGCAAGGGGCAACGTATATATGGGAAACTTAATTCGGTCAAATGGGCCGGTGTGAATTCTACAAAATAGACAGAAAACAGGTAGAAACTCACACCAGGAGTTACACAAAACCTAATTTTGGGAGCTGGCTTTGATACCATGTCAGACCAGGCAGTAACTCCTCAAAGAAAAATTGATTTGTATGTTTAAATATTGCTTCAGGTTGGTCTTCACTATATACATGAGGGAGAGACTGTTCACTTCATCTCCCGATGACTGTTCACATTACTTATTTATTTATTTACATTATGTTCACCCAATCTTGATGATTAGGTATCAATAGGGTCAGGGGGACTACAAGTAGTCTAGAAACTAGGAAAGCATACATTATGCACTGGGAGGGAGATGAGATTAATGGCACAGATTGGTGAATATGAAATGGATCAGATAATCCTAGACCTGGGTTTGGACACGAATGTGTTGCCAAAGTATACATGGGAACGCATGGGCAGGCCCGCATTATAGTGGTCCCCTATTCAATTACGGATGGCAAACCAACAAAAGATCTTGCCTATGGGAAGGTTTCAAGGGGTAATAGTGGACATCAAAGGCGCAAGCACGCAGACGGACTTTAAGGTAATAGAGATTGTTGATGAAAGCAACCCTTACCCCGCGTTGCTAGGAATAGATTGGGCCACGGATATGAATGGAGTCATGAACCTGAAGAAGTAGAAGATGATTTTCAAGAAAAAGTCCCTACGTGTAGTAGTTCCACTAGATCCAGCTGAAGGAGCGCGCTACACTGAACCTGTGCATGAGGATGACAACGACGATGAGCTGGATTGCATTTACCAGATAACGACACAAGACCAGGATTGGGTGAACCCGACAGTGGACAAGAGAATTTCATGGGAGTGTGACAACTCCTGTACGTCAGATTCAGATGAAGAAATTGAAATATGGCATAATCGGTTGCATGAAGTGATGACACTGATTTGCAACATGATTATTAGATCATTGCGGTGCATGGTGACCGAAGCAAGGGAAGTGCCAAAATAGGATGGGGAGATAGGCGTGGATGAATTCTTAGACAAATTTGAAAGGGCAGTGCCAGAACAATAGTGGTACGGTGCACTAGAATGGGCATTGCACGTGACACCTGCGCGATGGTGGAACACACACTAGAACAATATTGGAAATTTGCGCGACTGTAGCAAACAGATGCGCTTACGATTTGGACATCGCCAACGATGAATGCAAGTTGAGAAACCAGGATGAAACAGTTTGCGCACCCACCTGTGTCGATGGGTGCAGATATGTGTTGTGCAAACACCTCCCAGACTAAGAATCGAAAAGCAGAACCCGACACGGCAGCAGGGAAGGCAACACAGTCCATAAATAGTCCGCGATGCAGCATTCAAAAAGCTATGCGGAGTCATGACTAGAGTTCACCAGATGAGACGAACTGACTGGGACCTGCGCGTACCAACGGTTCGATGGGCCTATAGGACCATAAGCAAAAATCGAAGCGCAGAAATGACCCTGACATTGACAAGAAGAGATGAAACTAGGAGGACAAAGAAGAATCCTCAAACCACAGCTCTCGCAGTAGGGACAGGGCGCGAGGACCAGGGTAAAGGAATTAGGTAGTTACAGGAAGCCATTCAATGAGGGAGCTTGAAACTTCGTGAACTCGATGAAGAGTGGGCACGACTGAGAAAGAAAAGCTTGACCTTGGATGAAGAAATCAACGAACTGGAAACCGAAGTCGTGCAGGCAGGCCACAAGAAACTACGTGTGATGGGACCAAGTCTAGTCAACCCCACTACTGCATTAGACAGAGTTGCGACCCTGCTATCATGGCTGCAATTGCACCTTACTAAATAGGGGAGCGTACCATACAAACAAGAACACGATGCACTACTGGACATAAGGGTATTTGAAGGGTTCCCACAGCCTAGGCTAGCAGGAAAATCAGAGCCTCGCATCAGGGGTGAGACCACTTGACTATTTGTAGGAAGCACAGTCTTAGCGCTTGAAGTAGTTGAAAGAAGGCGTGGGACTATAAACGAGTCTGAAGGAGATCTATGCAGAAAGGAGGTTTCGTGCAGGGCTAGTATGTCACAGGGGTCGCAGTCACACACAAGGGACTGCGCTGCCACACGGACAAGCTGGAAAGTGACCGTTGATGTCACTGTTCATGACAAGATGGTCAATTTAGGACAATGAGGAGTGGACGACGGGCGATTAAGACACGGAATCAGAACTAGATTTGAAACGAAATATAGCATTAATGAGCTAGAAAAGGGGGGAACGGTCGACTTTGAATTTCGGAAAACCTATAAATCCCCGATGACTATCCATCGAACAACCCTTGGCATCTTGAGAATTCAGTTATCACGCATGGACTTTACGGCTCTAGAGGCTTAGACAGCAAGTTTAGCATTTGAAGCATTATCGAAAGAGACGTAGGACCTTCTCGGAAGAACAATGTCGATGACCAAGGAAGACGCACCAAGCCCTATGTCACCGGTCTTGGATGCGTAGGAAATTCCAAAATCTCCCCGAATGCCGAGGGCCAAAAAGGATCCATAGGTAGCAGCACCAGTCCATATGTCTCCATGAAATCTGTGGTTCGATAAACTGTTGATGGAAGAGAAGGGCAAAACAATTAATATTGAGAGCAATGATGAGGAGGAGGATCCTCTGACCTTTGTCGAAGAGATGGAACTAGAGGAAGAGATGGAAGAAGATGCCTAGCCAGTACGCGCCAGAAAAGTTGCCCAAGTATGTCCCTCCGTGGAAAGGGAGGGCAAAGGTACCTAAAGATTTGGATGCCCTTAAGAGCACACTTAACACCTCATTCCTCCCCTAGGGAGTTTTGTTCGAAGGTTCAGCTGTGGGCTGCGTTCCCACTATGAAGTTTGAAGACTGGGATCTCGCGGATAGCGAGAAGATTCCTCATTTTGAAACTGGCCAGCTGATGGAACAAAGCACGAAGGGGGTTGTTACAACACTGTAGCCACGAAAATGGTTGTGTGGGGTGGAGGATGCCAGGCTACTCCACCTCCTATCGATTCCACGCTTTCATCAGGCCCCAATCATGATGTTTGTCATCGAGCAACTTCTTTACCTGGTGCATGATGGGTACTTCTGGCTGGAGGACACATTCCCATCACAGTGGAGCTCATTCATAGGATTTCTTGGCTTCCCTATACAGGAAGGGACCCTGCAGAAATAGCTTGTGCAAGTGGAGACTTGGCGATTGCAGAGGCCGTGAAAAATAAATATAAGTTGGAGAAAAGCAAAGGGGTAACATTATTACTAGCATTCAGAACAAAGGGGTCCATGTTGCTACCTAGTTGTTGGCAGGGAAGGTGATGAGAAAATGCCTTGGTAATGAGGTACCCGCAACGGTCATCGTGCTGGTCGAGCAATATGCAAAAGGGGTATGATTCAACTGGTTGTAGTTCCTCTGCGAGGAGTTCCTGACGAACTGCAAAGAGGCCTAGGAGCAGGGTAAGACCTTCCAGTACATGTGGTTGCTCTTATCTATCCAGTTGGTTACAGGAGAATTGCTTAAGGATAGTCAGTTTCCTCTCGTTGATCAGGACTGGCCAGAGGCAGAAAAATATGCGTCGCTATGGGCAATGAAGGATGCCACACACATCTGAGAAACCAAGATCTTCTGGGTACTGATGGAAGTGAGCGTAAGACTATGGATCAAGAAATGGTTGCACCTATCCCCCTCGATATACAACAGTTTGAAGAGTTTTGTAGACTTTAAAGCAGATATGCACAATGTGTATATCAGGGCGCGGCAGGATCTAGAGAAGAAGTGGACCACGTTCCCCTTCATTGCAATAGATGACACTATTTTTGTGGTGCTCGACACATGGCCACTGGAATGGTGCGCCCCAGATGTGGTAGTGCACGATGAGACGGAGATTCAAAAACAAAAGGCTGCCACCAAGTGGCTAGCACAACAGAAACGGAACGAACAACTAGCTGTGGAACTACGGGCATCCCAGGAGGCAACGAAGGCCGCTAAGGAAAGGGCAGTAGCAGTTGGGGCCAATACAATGCAAGAAGATAGACGCCCGGACATAACCACCAAACCGGGGACAGATGCGACAATGGAAGGTGTGGACCCAAGCACCACCTCAACACAATTGAAATGACCACACGGAACAAAACGAACAGGGCCACAGAAGAAGGCCAAGGCTTCCAAGTTGGATGGGGAGCCTATTACACTAACTGAGGTTGACCTATATGACATCGGTGACACAGTTCGTGAAGTCACCAGGGAGGCGCTCCAGGAGGCAATGACAGAGTAGCAGAATGTGTTGGGGGAGCTCAGGGTGCAACTCCAAGAACTTTAGATATGGGCCCCATAGCCAACAACGGTAGTCGAGGACATGGGTACATTAGCAACCGAGCAATTGCTACGGGCCAAAATGGCAAATACAGTTGCGCTGTCGGAAGGAGCATTGATAGCAGCCAATATGGAAGACAAAGCTATGGTAAGCCGACTCAAGGGACTTTGTTTAAACTTCACGGCCCTGCCGCGAGAAATATTATACCAACTACAGGATGGAGCAATGACAGAGATCCATGCTACGGAAGGACACACAGTCTAGGTACTCAGTGAACAACGAATCAACATCAAGCAACTGAGCCTCCAACACGATGAAGCAGTAGCTCAGGCTTATTAGTTGGAGCAAATCATTGAGGAAGCATGCCACTGCGTCCTTGAGCTAGAGATTGCAGCAGACTTACCAGTGGGTATTCGGATCCACAAACTGGCCAGTGGATTCCACTAGGCACAGGAGAAAGCAACAAAGATCAAGATGGACCTCAACCTACAGATTGCGGAGCTGAGGTTGAAAGCATAAACCTCTACACCATTAGAATTCAGAGAGTAGCAGAACTGCGACATTCAATTAGGGTTGGAAGCAATAGAGCACACCATACAAGACTGCACAGGATTGTTGGATCAGTCCCTCTTTACGCTCACTTCATTGCAGGAAGACCCCACACTGCAGTGGCTAGAGACAGTAGTGCGGGAATTGCAGCAGGCCTATGACAATGTCCAGGGGGCCGCATAGATGGTCTCCCTTACTTAGCGATTGGCCAAGATGAGGGATGCCCAGGCTATCAATGCGCAGGTGGACGCCGCACATCAAAAAGAAGCAGTGCTTAAAGAACGCAGCCAACCTTGGCTCGAGGAAGCATTCACGGTCATAGCCAAGATCAAGGGAAAGCTGGCACAGATACAGGGCATATACGCACTCAGGCAGGGAATTGCACCTGACAATGAAGCATCAAAGATACGTGCACAATGGGTACAACGGATAGTGGAAGAATGTGCTGCGGACATAAGCGAAGTACAGAGGTTACTGGATGAACTTCGCGCAAAGATCACCGCACCAGCCGAGTGACTCAGGATGAGTCATGATGATTGTGTTGGGGGCCTGTTGGGCAATGGATCCCCATATAGCGGATTTTTTGGGGCTTAAATCTTAGTTTTAGTCAATGTAATGTAAAGACCCCGCAAAATGCGAGCGCGGAGCGTGAGAGTCTAGGGTAGTCCACCCTAAAAATATTGTAATTTAATATAGAATGTGTCAGCCTACCCATGGTCCATGGGCCATGGGAATGTATAAATAGAGCGAGGCTCTAAGGGTATAAAGTGGTTTTTAGTGGAATTTAGATCTGAAGTGATATGGGTTTTTGAATGCGATATTCGCTCTGAGTCTGTAAGTCCGAGTCTTGGGTGGTAGGAATAGGAAGAGGCTCTACAGCTGTGTGCGCAGAGGCCTAGTAGAGTCCGCAACTGTGTGCGTGGACCCCTGTAGCTGTGTGCATAGGGTAGGAAGTGGATTGTAACTAGAAAAAGTATTAATAAAGATAAGTTGGTTTTGGAACATTGCGTAGCTATTTCTATATTTCTCTTTATGTATCTTTTTATAGTTTATGATTACACGCATGTCTGCTTATGTTGAATGGTAAATGAAAGTATTGGGCCCACTTAATTTAATTCATGATCTATAATAAGCACAGTAAGGGGTAAAGAACATTCACGCTCTTCATTCAAGTTGCACGAAGGTAGTTGCACTAGATAGATAGCTGCACGGAAGTAGCGAACGCGTAGAGTGGGATCGCAAGCCTTCCAAGACCCATCAAGACATCCCAAGGGTGCAGAAACCTGGTTCCAGTACCCTCCCTTACTACCTCGGGTAGACCTTAGTTCACGCTCTGCGGACTGTTGCCGAAAGGGCCAGTAGTTTCGAGATTTTTTTGGCTAAATCACTTCTGAACTTGGGTCAGGTCCCATCAAGCCAATAGGGAGATACATTGAAAATACAAGTTCAAAAAGTAGTTTTTCCATTTTTTAATTTATTTTTATCATTTTACCTTTTTACTCCAAAAATAGTGAATCATCCCCCATGCTTAACATCACCATCATCAATTATATTGGTTCTTATAAAGTTGATTTTGGTTTTACATTTTTGTTTTGAGGCCCATGTTTTACCTAATAATTTCTCTAATGCCTCTGACTTGGATGGATTTACAACATATTTTTTTCAAGCTTGTTAGGGTTTCTTAGGTAAGGAAATCCATGGATTCGCGAAATAATCAAGATGAAATGGATCATTGTATCCAAACCTAAATGAAATGTCCTCACTTTAGTTCCAAAGGTAGATCATTTGGAGAACTTAGAAGGCTTTTGAGCCATTTCTCTTTGCAATGTGATCTACAAAATTATCTCTTTTGTCATTGTTAACATATTGAAACCTTGCTTCGTCTCCTGGTATCTCAAACTCAATCAGGATTCGTAGAAGGGAGTATGATTTTTGATGGCATCATTGTGGTGCAGGATATTATACATTCCCTGAGGGTATCAAAACATAAATGTATGATTATAAAATTGGACCTATCTAAACTTATGATAGACTTAGTTGGATATATTTAATTTATGTGTTAAGAGCTTATGGATTTTTCGACGATTGGATAGAATGGGTGTTCTCTCTCATATCATTAGTCTTCTTTTCTATCCTGATTAATACATCCCCCTCAAAAATGTTCTATCCAACAAGGGGATTAAGACAAGGTGCTCCTTTGTCACCATTTCTTTTCATCCTAGCTATGGAAGGACCTAGTCGATTTTTTCAAAAAGATAGCGAATCAAGATTTATATATGGGCTTCACTTGTATGGGTATTATCTCCCTCTTTCTCACTAGTAGTTTGTAGATGATGTTATATTATTTGGATTGCCTACCTCCAAAGAAGCGTAGAAAATAAGTAGACTTATGCAATTTTTTATGGAAGCATCAGGTACAGTAGTTAATAATAATAAAACACACATCTTTTTCTTTAACTATCTGGAGATGATTCAACTCAGGTTAATTCGCACTCTAGGGTTCAACCGAGGTCATTTTCCATCCAAATATTTAGAAATACCACTTGTACTATTTTATAGTAAGCTCTCTAAATGGGAAGAACTACTTGAAAAGACTCGCTAGAAAACAAACAATTCGACACTTAATATGTTAAACTTCCCAAGATCTATAGTTCTAACAAAAGTAGTATTGCAAGCACTACCAAAATATCATCTATCTGTAATGCCAATCCCCATCACAGTTTGTAATCAATTCAGAACAATTTGGAGTAATTTCCTATGGAATGGACTGACCAAAATGCGCAAGTGGGATTTGGTAGGATGGAATAGATTGAATAACCTAAGAAAAAAGGGTGGATTAGATCTTTGTGATAATATACTAATCAATAAAGCATATGTAATGAATTTATGGTGGCTTTGGGTTCAGGGTGATCCCCAAGTTTGGAAATAATTATGGTCTCAAAAATATTTGTGCCTAACCACTCTGGCTAAGAGGTTGCAATTTATAGGAGAGATCAAAGGTTCAAGGGTATGGAATTGGGATTTTGAGACTAAGGAAATTGTAAAACAACATACATTTTGGCAAATCAGAGATGGAAGGACAAAAAATTTCTCGGAGGACTCTTGGCAACAATATCCATTGGTGCAAGACAATGACAAGCTATTACCTATAAAGATACCCACACAAGCCCAAGAAGCTGGCAAGGTTTCAAATTTCTAAAAGAGAACAGAGGAAACTCAATGTTAGAGACAATGGAAAAGAAAGAACGATTGGGACAAGTCACAAGAATAATCAAGGGATTGTCAACACTGGGAGGAATACCATCAAACCATACAAGATAGATTGATCCAAGTTTCAGATAGGCTAGATATACTTAGGTGGGGGAGACAGTCCCTTTATGCTAAAATAAGCTTATTCCTTGATATAAGATCTTTCCTTGCACGAAGAGTCAAAACTGTGGAAACACCTATGGAAAAGTTGTGGTTGGCCAAAAATCACAACCTTCTTATGGTTGATGGTAAGGGGTAGTTGTTAACATGGAATTTATTCTGAAGGAAAGGCTTTGAGGGGTTGTTGATATATTTCCTTTGTGCTCAAGAAGTGGAGTCTGCAGAACTGTAACATCCATAGGTTAAAAATCCATGTAAAAAAGTTAATAAAGGCAAAATAATACCAAGGTCTTGGGACATGTATTCCAATATGAATGTCAGGTAAAACATCCTAGTGGGAATTTGTTTGGTTATTATGGCTATGGAAAAAGGCTAAGGCAAAGGTATTTGAAAAGGAAAAGAGGCATTACTTGACATTTTATTTATTAAAATAATGGAAAATAAAAGAAAAGGTGAAAGGTCATAGGTTACATGTGAGGAGGAAAATGAAGGACAGATAATGGAAATTGAAGAAAATAGAGGTCACATTGATAAAAAGGCTTTTGAGGACCAGTTCACAACTTTTGTTAGTTTAGATTTGAAGCTCTCTCTCTATTTTGTCTCTCTCATACTCTTGCATGCTTAGAAAATTCTTGAAGCACTCTAGCATTGGATAAAGGAAGGAAAAGGAAGGATAAGATAGAAAAAGAGAAGCAAATATCAAGCAAGGAAGAGTTGGATAAAGCGACTACAATGGGATTACTTGCAGGTATCAAGTTGCATGTATTATTTTCTTACTAGTTTTGTCATTCATGGTACATGCATGCATGTATTTGGTTCTCTTGTTGTCATTAGCATGGGTTTTTCCAGGTGTGATAGTGGTTTTCAACCATTTCTTGCCATTTCCGGATAGCCATTGTGTAATGGGGTTATTTTTGGTTGAGTCGAATTGTCGGATGGTTTCGAAATTGAGTTGGGAAAATTCCTAAAGGCCTAGGAATCCCTTGACCGTCAAATGGTGGGATACACGGTAAAGCATGAGGGTGGAGTTGGGAAATTTCCTCGCGGTTTAGGTGGAGAAATCCATATGCATGCATGATTTTTTAGGGCCTAGTGATCTCTTGATTGGTATATGATGGGATTGCAGTAAAGTCTGGTAGTGTATCTTTATTATTTTCCCTAGGAATCCCTTGACTGGTAATAGTGGGATACATGGTAAAGTCTGGTTGTATAGATGAGGGTTTCAAGCCTAGGAATTTGTTGACCGGTAATGGCGGGATACAAGATCAATACTAAGAAGTCCTAGTTGGTTTTGTTGTGAGTCCCACATTCATGCTTGGAGTATGGCATGGGGGTGATTGGCTGAATGAAAGATTTGGTTTAGCCCAATCTGTGATCAATTGGTACATGGAAGTCCCTAACTTGGTTGTATTTTGCATATGTCAATTTGAGCTCTTTTTCTCTTGAGTTTTATGAGAAAATGTGTTTGGTTATTATGTGATTTTAATGGTTGTTCTATCATTGTTGATCTGTTGGTTATATGTTGGTTACAAGCAAGATCTTATGACAGATCTTAGTTATGGATCTCATCATGTTTTGATTATTAAATGAATTAATAATGAATTTCTGACCTACTAGATGATAATTCAACTATTATGAGAGGGAATTAGTCCTCCTTGATGATTCTCAGATAAGTACGAAACCCAAATGTTTAGATGTGTATTTATGAATTGAACATTACATGTTCATGACGTGTTTGACAGAATGTTTGCCTTGGCTAGGCCTTGTTAGGTCAGGTTCTTGTATAAGTTTTGTATGGAAGTTGTTGTCCCTATGTCATTTATCATTCCCAATATTTTCATTAAGTTCTAAGTAGAAGTATGGATCCTAGCCCTGAAAAAGTGGCTTAGATATTGTGGTCGCTGACACAAAATTGAGAAAAAAATATTGTAGTCTCTCCCTTGCAAGCTTGTGCATGTGAACGGAGGGCTATGGTCAAAATCATGTAGTGTTATGCCAACGTCTAGGGGTCCATATTAGTGGAAAGGAGGTTTAACTCAGGGTTTGGGCACCTGGAAGGGTGGATTAACCCTTGGGAGTCTTGTAGCACCTGAGGGAGATAAGTAAGGTTTGGTTCTTCGATTCCACTACCTTAAGATGATCTAGAAGGTTGAGTCATATCATAGTAAATCTTCATCACATATTTACCCTGGTGGACCTATAAGATTGGGTAAGTGTGGGAGGAGGGCATTATAAAGTGGTATTAGAGCATGGTTCAACACTTGGACTAGATGAATGGAATGTGTTTTTCATGCATGTATGTAGGTCGTATATGTGATTGTTATGTATGTATGGTGGTGGCCATTGTTAAAATTGTGTTTTCATGTGGAAATTGATGATGTTGTTGTTGGAATGTGGTCATCATGAGTGCATGTCGGTTATGCATTTATTATGCATGTCAGAGTCCATATGTTATTATGCATGCATTGTCATGGTTATGGTTGTCGTGCATGAGGTCTTGGTATGTAGTTTGTATGGTCATGCATGGTAACACGATAATGGTTGAGATGATGTTGATATATTGTTACAATTATGATTTGTAACACCCTCCTCCTACATCTACCCGAGCCACCGACCAGCTAGGGTAAACATTCGACGAGAGGTCACTATGATATGATTCAACCTCCTAAATCACGTTAAGGAAGTGGAATCGATGGAAACACACCATACAAACATTCAACATCAACATTAGGACCCTCAGGAACCAATCCAACCTTTTTGCCAAACAACCCCTGGGTCCCACTGAGATTTTGGACGACTTGACCTCTGGACCTCTCATGCTATGGGCATGTGAGCATACAGGGACCTATGGACACTCTCATAGGCCTGCAAGCCAGTGTCCAAGAACTTTTTTGCATAGTGTTGTGCCAGCATCCCAGGGATTTGGGCCCCTTTTTCAGGCCCAGAGCCTAGGTCACTGCCCAAAATAGAATGACATCTTCAGAACAATAAGATAACAAGCAAATTAAAGTGAAAAATCAATTACTTGAATAAGCCCTTGACTGGGCCCCTACTAGCCATGAAATAAATTTCGTCAAACATATCACGAATATGTAATCTACAGGTCTAAATAACATATCTAAGCACAGGGGTCTCATACTTAGCTGCAAATTGCTAAGAGACATTGATGCCTCAACACATTGAATTCCATTTGATCCATTAGGTCATATACACATCGTTAATTCATTTACAAGTAAAAACATGATGAGAACCATATGTAGCTATTGTCATAAAAAATATATATAACCAAAATAATAGAAACATAAATACCAATGAAATCACAACCATATGATCCACATACAAACCATTATAATACTCATAGAAATAAAGGGAGCAATAACCTCATATTGGTGATGCAAATCCAAACCTGGGATGGGACTTCCATGTTCCACCTGACCGTAGAATGGCTGAGCCAAAACTCTCTTCAGTCATTCACCCTCGTGCCATATTCCAGGCATGAATGTGGGATCTCATAGAACAAATCAATCTAAAACCATCGAGGGCTTCCAAAGGACATCCACCTCAACCCTTCAAATAGTGATTCCATGTCATAGTTGGAAATCACAAACCATCATTAGATTTTTCTCTATCTAAGCTTTCCAGGTCTTCCAGAGCATTTGTTCCAACCAAGGCTTCTAGGACTAGTAACTCAACCCATACCTGCCAGTAGGATTCTAGAGCGTTTTTCCAACCAAGGCTTCCAGGACTAGTAACTCAACCCACCAAGGGCTTCCACAGCATTTGTCCAACCAAGACTTCTAGGATTAGTAACTCAACGCAAGTTGTTACAGGGCTTCTAGAGCATTTGTCAAACCAGGGCTTCTAGGAACTAATAACTCAACCCAAGCTAAGGATACATAAGAACCGAAAAAAAAACAAGGAAATAAACCCACAATCTCCATGGCTATCCAGGAAATAGAAAGGTTAGGAAATCCATTGTCAAGGCAATCCTCCATGCCAATGACAAATCATGACCAAAAATCCACATGCATATGCCATGCATGCCAAAACTAGTGATGAAAAGATCATGCAACTCGGTACCTACAAGAAAATATTGTTGTATTTGTTGATCGTGATGTCCTCTTGTGCTTTCCTTCCCTTCCTTTTCCTTCTTGCTCAAAAAGTCCTAGTATGCCACACCCTCCAAGAGTGCTGACAGAAAAAATCTAAGTATCCAAGAGTATGAGAGAGAGAGAGAATAATGAGAGAGCTCCAACACTGAACTGAAAAAAAAGTTAACAACTAATTCTCAGAAGCCTTTTTATAAATGATGCCTCTATTTTCTTCATTTTCCATTATTTTCCTTCATTTTCCTCCTCACATGCAACCTATGACATTTCACCTCCCGTTTCTCCTAATTTCCATT
Source organism: Pinus taeda (assembly GCA_000404065.3). Taxonomy (NCBI): domain Eukaryota; kingdom Viridiplantae; phylum Streptophyta; class Pinopsida; order Pinales; family Pinaceae; genus Pinus; species Pinus taeda. The sequence continues at coordinate 128,323 of APFE030113036.1, forward strand.
ATTTTCATAAATAAATGTGCCAAAAATGCAATTTTGCCTTTCCAAAGCCTTAGCCATTCCCTTTGCCAATTTCCTTAACCATTAATAACCAAATGGACACCCACACTACGATGTCTTGCCTAACATTCAACTTGGAATAAGTGTCCCATCAATCGTGGCTATTATTTTTCCTTTATTAACTTTTATTACATGGAATTTTCACTAGGGTTGTTACAGAAAACTCCCCCTTGGGGTAACACCATCCTTGGTGTTCAACAAAACCTATAACCACAAAAATGCTGTAAGAAAAATATACTTCTTATGGAGTTTTATAACTTAGCTCGATGCAATATTTACAACGACCAACTTGCTAAGAAGCAAACCAACATGAAAACATAACGACATAACATCATAATGACATGACACCCATACCACTTATTGAAGCTTTATAACATAGCTTATGGCGGTATTTACATCCATATACATATGTACATATAGAAACATCACCAAAACATATACCAAGATATATACCAAACACCATACCAAGGACTTGGTGGGGTCCTTATGTAGGATGGATAGGCAGTATGTTATGAATCATGGAAACTAAATGAGCACAAGAAGAACTACCCCACACATGATCTTGAGTTGGCAATGATTATACATCCATTGAAGATGTGGAGACACTATCTTATGGGTATGAGTCTTGCAAGAATATGTGCATACCACAAACTCTTTGTCCAGATCTGCAATATTTAACACTGGTGCATGTGTCAACAACTACTTGAGTTGCTCAAAACTGGACTCACACTCCTCTTTCCATTCAAACTTCTTACCTCTCCTCTGCAACAATGTGATAGGATAAGAAATTTGTGAGAAGTTCCTCATGAACCTCTTATAATAGCCTACCAACCCCATGAAGGACCTCACCTCATATACATTCCTTGGAGCTACCCACTCCATGATGGCCCTTATCTTTTATGGATCTACTACAATTCCCTCCTTGGAGACAAAATGCCCCAAGTAATGTACCTCAGTCTCAAAGAAACTACACTTGCTAAGATTAACAAATAACTGATGCTCTCTCAACAGCCTCAACACTGTTGCTAAATGATCAGCATGCTCTTCCTCATTTTTAGAATATACCAATATGCCATCAATGAATACAATAACAAACTTATCCAAATATAGACGCAACACACTATTCATCAAGAACATAAATTTAGTTGGAGAATTAGTTAAATCGAAGGGAACTACAAAAAACTCATAATGCCCATAGCTAGTCTGGAAAGTTGTCTTGTAAATGTCCTCCTATTTTATGTGTATCTAGTGGTATCTCGATCTCAATTCGATCTTAGAGAACACTGCTACTTCCTTCAACTGATCGAACAAGTCATCAAATCTCGACAACGAATCCCTGTTCTTGATGGTCACTTTGTTCAACTTCATGTAGTCAGTGCACAATCTGAGAGTACATCTTTATTCTTCATAAACAATACCGGTGCGCCCTGAGGTGATACACTTGGCCTAATGTATCCCTTTTCCTACATTTCCTTCAATTGTAGCTTCAATTCTACCATCTTAGGTGTGCTCATCCTGTAAGGTTCTTTTGATTTCAGAGCTTCCCATGGAAACAACTCAATATAAAAGTATACCTTCCTATCAGGTGGAAACTCCTAAATATCCTCAGGAAATACATCCTTGAACTGTTGTAGAACTGGGTACCTTCTCAAAACATCTACATCCTCAACTTCCTTACCTTTGTCACTAGAAATGTACACTGCAAATGACATACACCCTTTCCTATGACTGTGCTTGGCCTGCATAGCTATCACCATCCTAACTGATATGGCTTTCTTCTTTCCCTGTAAGACTCTTGGTTCCCCATGGTTATCCACACACTAAATAGATTTTTCATAACAATCCTTGGTTCTATGAAGATACAACCAATCCATGCCCAACAACATATTTTATGATCCTAAAGGTGATACATTCAAATGTGTTGTGGTAGACATACCATTCAAATCAAATGCACAAGCTCTTACCCAATGGTGAGCTCACTTCTTGGTACATGTAGCCAACGGCACTAGCCAAGATTTTGCATGAAATTCCTTACTCAACCACACTTATCCACCAATTCAGGACTAACATAGCTATAATTAGATTGAGGGTCAATCAAAATAGAAATAACTTGATCACAAAGCTTACCATCCATATTAATGATAGATGCCTGATGGTATGCCTATTTGTTATCAAATTCTACGTAAACACGAGGAACACTTTGACCAACATCCACAACATCCTGTGTGTCCTATGCACTATATATTTGAGCCCTACCACCTTGATTCTGCGGACAATCACTGATGTGATAATCTTTTCCACAATTTCAACACTCTATAGGCTTCCATCCTGCACTCTTATTATGTTCCTCAAATTGATGTCCCTGTCCTCTATATGATTGATTGAACTTCTTATATGGTGAAAAAATATATTTACTATTTGTACACTAAGGTCTTGCTCACTTTTCCATTTTCATTTTTTCTTTGCATTACCTTTCCAGTTTGGCTTAGTCTCAAATTTGCGCTTTGATTGTTCATAACAATGCCTTAACTTTCGAATGGCCTCCTCCAATGATCTAGCCTCATCCAACTCAATCTTGTCTTTGAATGCATCTCGTAATACACTAATGAACCTTTGAATATTGACCTTCTCCTCCATGAGGTAAGGCACATACCTTTGTAGCTCCAAGAACCTGCTAGTGTACTCATCATCTGTCATCAATCCCATCTTTAGCTCATAGAATTATTTTTCCCTGTCATCAAAGTATCTCTCCAAAAGATAATTCTTCTTGAATAGCCACTAAAACTCACTCCAAGTCAAGTCCTCTTCATGAACACATCGGACCTTCTTCACATCTTCCCACCAAATGTTTACTTTACCTTTGAGACTAAATGTAGCCACTTTGGCTTTCATGTTCTCTGAATAGTCATTTAACTTGAAGAGCTTTGTCATGCCAAGCAACCATGCCTTTGCATCCTATGGTTTCTTCATCTCTCCATCAAATGTAGGTGGATTTTATTTCTTAAACTCATCTGGAAAATATCCCCTATCACTCCTCATGTAAGGATGATAATGATGACGATCATAGTGCCTATCTGAATCAGAACTAGAATAATACTTGTGTCTATCCCTTCTCCTCTCCAAAGTGTCCAACAATCTACCATCTCTGACCATGTCATATCTATCTGACCTGTGACCACCATGTGATCTTCTACGATATGCCCTATTAGTTTGGACCTCTTGCTCATAGTTGATCCACTGTGGTCCCTGTCGTTGCAAATCTGTCAAACTCTGAAGTGTCACTGCATTTACCTCTGCTTGTTTCTCCTGTTCCTGCATGATTATTTCATTATCTTCCTTACAACTCCTTATTTCTTCCTTTAAGCTCCTCAATGTAGCTACCAAATTAGAAGATTTCCCAGCACCATACTGCTCATTTGATTTATAGGGAGAGTCTTTGTAGTCTACCATCTTGCTAGCCATTTGATATTTCTTCTTGGAAGGTATATTATGACAGTTAAACCAAATAATAATAAACCAACGTACCTTAGTATAGCTCGGGGATGATACCTTGTCTACAAGATCAACAAATCAACCTGACACATGTATAACATAATCATGACAACATATGGAAACATAACACATAAGAATATAACCATGTAACCATCATTCTACTTAGGATCGAGTCATCAATGCACGACCTTATCAACAACTCATACCACGACCTTATGCATGACAACAACCACTACATCAGTATACACTTGACCACATGCAAACATTAACATGCATAAGCAATGCATAACTAACCATACACATGCATAAACACATGTAATCAATCATAAATGAGAAATACATGTAACTAAACCTACAAGAATGATAAATGCAACCAAGCATACAAGAATGAAACCAAACATAAAAGAATGTAGCCAAGCATACAATAATGATACATGTAAGTGAAATATAACAACATGTAACCAATCATACACTCACGATGATACACTCCACAATAACAACATCAACTTCCACATGGAGACATTACTACAACCATGATCAACATTATGCAAATGAAACAAGCACATGGAATGCAAGTGTAAGAGACACATATGCAACTGACATGCATGCATGACCAACACACAACCCATCTAGTCCGAGGGCTGAACCATGCTCTGATGCCACTCTATAGCACTCTCCTCCCACATCTACCCAAGCAACCGACCAGTAGGGGTAAACATGCGACAAGAGAACACTATGATATGATTCGACCTCCTAAGTCACGTTAAGGGAGTGGAACCAATGAAAATAAATCATATAGACATTTGACATCAACAGTAGGACCCTCAGGAACCAATCCAACATTTTTACTAACCAACCCCTGGGTCTCGCTGAGCTTTTGAACCACTTGACCTCTAAACCTCTCATGCTATGGGCATGCAGGGACCTCTGGATGCTCTCACATGCCTCCTAGCTAGTATCTATGGAATTTTTTGCATAGTGTTGTTCTAGTGTCCCTGAGATTTGAGCCACTTTTTCAAGCCCAGAGCCCAGGTCACTGCCCATAATATAATGAAATCTTCATAACTGTAAGATAACAGGGAAATAACAGTGCAAAAACAATTGCTTGAATAGGACCTTGACTTGACCCCTACTAGCCATGATAGGCATTTCGTTAAACATATCATGAATATGTAATCTACAAGTGTAAATAACAGATCTGAGCATAGGGGTCTCATACTTAGCTGAGAATCACTAAGACACATTGATGCCTCAACACATTGACTGACATTTCATCCATTAGGTCATAGATACATTATTCATTCATTTACAAATAAAAACATGATGAGAGCCATATGTAGCTACTGTCATAAAACATGTATATAACCAACATAATTGCAACAAAAATACCAATGAATTCACAACCATATGATCCACATATAAACCATTATAATACTCATATAAATATGAGGATGAGCCAAATCTCTCTTCAATCATTCACCCCTGTACCATATTCCAAGCATGAATGTGGCATCTCATAGAACACATCAACCCAAAACCATCCACCACAACCAATCAAAGAGTGATTCCACCTCATGATCAGACATCACAAACCATCGTCATATTCATCTCTATCCAATCCTTCCAAGGATTCCAGAGTGTTTGTTCCAACTAAGGCTTCCAGGACTAGTAAGACAACCCATAGCTGCCACCAGGCTTCCAGAGTGTTTTTCCAACCAATGCTTCTAGGACTAGTAACTCAACCCACCAAGGGCTTCTAGAGAAATTGTCCAACCAAGTCTTCCAGGACTAGTAACTCAACCCAAGCTGTTATAGGTCTTCTAGAGAGTTTGTCCAACTAGGACTTCCCAGAACTAATAACTCAACCCAAGCTAAGGAAACATGAGAACCAACCAAAACAAAACAAGGAAATAAACCCACAGTATCCATGTATATCTAGGAAATGGAAAGGCTTGGAAATCTAATGTTAATCTAGGTAATCCTCCACGCTAGTGACAAATCATGACAAAAAATACACATGTATATGCCATGCATTCCAAAACTAGTGAGGAAAACATACATGCAACTCTGTACCTGCAAGATAATCCCACCGTAGTTGTTGATCACTATGTCCTCTTGCACTTTCCTGCTCTTCCTTTTCCTTCTTGCTCCAAAAATCCAAGTATGCCACACCCTCCAAGAGTGCTCCACGAAAAAATCTAAGTATCCAAGAGTATGAGAGAGAGAGAATAATGAGAGAGCTCTAACACTGAACTGACAAAACGTCACCAATTGATCCTCAGAAGCCTTTTTATGAATGAGGTGTCTATTTTCTTCATTTTCCATTATTTTCCTTCATTTTCCTCCTCACATGCAACCTATGACCTTTCACCTCCCTTTTCTCCTAATTTCCATTATTTTCATAAATAAATGTGCCAAAAATGCGATTTTGCCTTTCCAAAGCCTCAGCCATTTCCTTTGCCACTTTCCTCAACCATTAATAACCAAATGAACACCCACACTAGGATGTCTTTCCCAACATTCAACTTGAAATAAGTGTCCAATCAACCGTGGTTATTATTTCTCCTTTATTAACTTTTATTACATGGAACTTTCACCAAGGTTGTTACATGATTATACATGTATCATGTCAATCTGGTTGATCTTGCATATGAGATATCCTCCCCTGAATTATACTGAGGTATGTTGATTATATATATATATATAATATATATATATATATATGTATTGGTTATGATATACTTGCAGGAATAAGACCGAATATGACTAGCAAGATCGTAGACTACAGTTCATGAGAATCTCCCTACCAATTAGATGAGTAGCATTGTGATGAGTACTCTCCTCACATAGAAAACACATTGAGAATTTTGAATGCAGAAATAATAAGTTGCAAAGAAGACAATGAAATGATCATTCATTCATAGGAGAGACTTGCCAGAGAACAGGAGAAACAAGTAGAGGACAATGTAATTATGCTTTAGAGTTTGTTAGACTTGCAGAGACAAGGATAACCATGGGCCAGTTATAAGCAGGAGGAAAGGATTAATGGGGAATATGGTAACAGGTCTCATGGTGGTGTCAGGTCAGATAGGGAGGACATGATTAGAGATGGTAGGTTATTGGATACACTGAATAGGAGAGGTTATGGACATAGGTTTTATTTTAGTTCTGGGTCTGACAGGTACCATGGTCATCATCGTTATCATCCTTATAGGATGAATGATAGTGGATATTTTCTAGATGATTTCAAGAAAGCTAAGCCACCTACTTTTGATGGGGATTTGAAGAAACTGGAAGATGTAGAGGCATGGTTTTTGGGGATGAAGAAGTTCTTTGAGCTACAAGATTACACAGAGAAAATGAAGGCCAAAATAGATATCTTTAGTTTCAAAGGGAAAGCATACATCTGGTCGGAAGATGTGAAGCGAGTTAGATACATTAGGACAGAGGAGTTGATTTGGCATGAATTAAAGAGAGTCTTCAGGAAGAAGTGTTTGTCAAAAAGGTACTACGATAGTAAGGACAATGAGTTCTATGAGCTAAAGATGGGATTAATGAAAGATGAGGAGTATACAATGAAGTTATTGGAGTTATTGAGGTATGTACCATACCTTAAGGATGAGAAAGACAAAGTTCAGAGATTTGTTAGTGGATTACCATTAGAATTTAAAGATCAAATTAAGTATGATGAGCCTCAGTCACTTGAAGAATTCATTGGGAAGTTGAAGCACAATTATGAGTAATCAAAGTGTAAGAAAAAATATCATCAAGGTTGGAAAGGGAAAGATAAGACTAAAGGTAAATGGAAGTTGAAGCGAACAAGACCCCACGATGCAGGTGAGAAAGAGAATGCTTTTCCTTACAAGAAGTTTAATGTAGTTGGACAGGGATATGGGTGACAACCTTAAGGGTAGAAGAATAAAGGTGATGGTAAGGGAGAGTTCCAGCATTGGATATGTGGCAAGGATCATCTCAAGATGGATTGTCCATCATATCAGGGAGGTAGGCCTCAGATTTACAATGCACGAGAAGCATAGACAGATGGGGATATTAGGCAGATCATTCCATAGATCTATGCAACATTGGATAACAGGTAGGCAGACCACCAGACATCTATTATCGAGATGGACAGTAAACTTTGTGATCAATTTGTTTTTATTTTGATTGACCCTAGATCTAATTATAGTTATGTTAATCCTAACCTTGTGGATAAGTGTGGTTTGAGAAAAGAAGTGCATGCAGAGTCTTGGTTAGTGCAATTTGATACATGTATAAAGAAGATAGTTCATCATTGGGTAAGATATTTTTAATTTGAGTTGAATGACATGCCTACATTAGCACACTTGAATGTACTTCCGTTGGGACCATACAATATACTTTTGGGTATGGACTAGTTGTATCTTCACAAAAATAAGGTGGATTGTTATGAGAAAGCTACTGAGTGATTGGATGACAATGGTAAAAAAAGAATATTGCAAGGTAAGAAGAAGGCAACATCAGTTAGAATGGTTACATTTATGTAGGAAAAGCATAGTCACATGAAAGGGTGTATGTTATTTGTAGTGCATATTTCGAGCGATAAAGGTAAGGATGTTGAGGATGCAGAGGTCTTGAACAGGTACTAGGTTTTATAATAGTTTGAGGATGTATTTCCAGTAGATATTTCAGATTTTCCTCCTCACAAGGAAGTGGAATTTTCTATTGAGTTAGTACCAGGTGCAACACCAACATCAAAGGAATTGTACAAGATGAGCACTCTAGAGCTAGTAGAAACGAAGTTGCAGTTGAAGGAAATTCTTGACAAGAGATACATCAGGCCAAGTGTATCACCTTGGGGTGCACCAATGTTGTTCGTAAAGAAAAAGGTTTGTACTATTAGGTTATGCATTGATGACAAGTAGTTGAACAAGGTAACCATCAAGAACAAGTATCTGTTGTCGAGGATTGATGACTTTTTTGACTAGTTGAAGGGAGTAGTAGTGTTCTCGAAGATTGATCTGAGATCAATATACCATTAGGTACGCATAAAAGAAGAGGAAATCTACAAGACTGCTTTCCGGACCAGGTATGGGCATTATGAGTTTTTTGTAGTTCCATTTGGTTTGACTAATGCTCCAGCTATTTTGTGTGCTTGATGAATAGTGTATTTCATCCTTATCTGGACAGGTTTGTGATAATATTCATTAATGACATATTGATATATTCTAAGGAGGAAGAGCATGTCAAATACTTAAAAACAATATTGATATTGCTAAGAGAGAATCAATTATATTCCAAGCTTAGCAAATGATGTTTCTTTCAGACAGAGGTACATTACTTAGGGCATGTTGTTTCCATGGAAGGCATAGAAATGGATCCAAAAAATATAAGAGCTATCATGGAATGGGCATCTCCTAAGAATGTGGATGAGGTACGGTCATTTATGGGGTTAGCAGGTTATTACAGGAGGTTCATTAGAAAATTCTCATGGATTTCATATCCTATCATATCACTGTAGTTAAAAGGGAAGACATTTGAATGGACGGAGGAATGTGCAGCAAGTTTTGAGGAGTTGAAATAGTTTTGACAAATGCTCTAGTTCTAAATATTACAGAGCAGGATAAAGAGATCGTGGTATGTACATATGCTTGAAAGAGAGGACTTGGTGATCTTCCTAATGAAGGAGGGGTAGGTGGTGGGTTACGAATCAAGGAAATTGAATGAGCATGAGTAGAAATATGTGACACATGATCTTGAGTTGGCAACGATCATCCATGCATTGAAGATGTGGAAGCACTATCTTCTTAGAATGAGGTTTGTATTGATGAGTGATCACAGTGGATTGAGGTACTTATTTGACCAACAAAATCTGAATACTAAGAAATCTAGATGGCTGGCGACGATCATGAGTTTTACTTTGAGATCAGGTACATTAAGGGAAAGGAGAACATGGTTGCAGATGCTCTTAGCTGAAGAGTGCAGGTGAATCATATAACAACTATGAGTTCATATGGGACTTATTTACAAGATCAGATCTTGCATGCAGGATAACATGATGACAGGTATAGGGAGCTTAGGCACATGTTACAACAAGGTACAGGTGATTAAGATATGGATTATTGTCTCACATCGGATGGTTTTGTCAGATTTAAATACAAGATCTATGTGTCAGACAACGGTGTGCTCAAGAAGCTTATCCTGAAGGAATTTCATGCTAAGCCATATTCAGGTCATTCAGGATATCAAAAGACATTGAGAACAGTGAAGAAGTTCTACTATTGGATGAATTTGAAGAAGGAAGTGGTATAGTTTGTGGCTAGATGTTTGAATTGTCAACATGTAAAAGTAGAATGTAAGCATCCAGATGTGTTACTACAATCGATTTTGATTCCAAAGTAGAAATGGGAGGTCATTTCCATGGATTTCATTACATGTTTACCAAGGACATCTAGGCAAAATGATTCCATCATGGTTGTGGTGGACATGTTGACCAATGTAGCACACTTCATTTCGGTGATGTCTACTAATTTGGCTAGTGAGGTAGCATAGATCTTCATCAGATATATAGTGAGGTTGCATGGTGTACCGAAGAAGATTATGTTAGACAAGCATGTCAAGTTCACTTCTAGGTTCTAGAAAGAGCTATTTATAGGATTAGGTACAGAGTTGGCCTTTGGCACAACTTATCATCCACAAATAGATGGACACATAAATAGGGTGAACATGATAATGGAGGATATCTTGAGGATGCATTTGATGCATCAATGATGGAAGTGGAAGAGTATCTTCCACTAGTAGAGTTTACTTACAATAATGGGTACCAGGAGACGCTAAGGATGAGTTCGTTTGAGGCACTTTATGAGTGGAGTTGTAACACTCCCATTAGTTGGAGTGATCTAGTGAAAGAGGTGTTGATAGGACCATACTTGTTGCCAGAGATGGAATAGGAAATGCAGGCTATCAAGAAGAATCTAAAGGCAACACAGGACTGGCGGAATATTTATGCATATCAACACAAAATGTTTAAGGAGTTTTAGGTTGGGGAATGTGTACTTGTACATGAAGCCCAAGAAGAGCTCCTTGAGGATTGGGTCATGTGTGAAGCTAGCACCTTGGTACTGTAGAACCCTTGAGATCCTTGAGAGGATTGGACCAATGGATTATCGACTTGCACTTCCTTCGACAGTGAAAGTAAATGATGTTTTTCATGTTTCATTGCTTAAGAAGTATGTAAAATATGTTGATCATATGATTGATTGGTCTATATTGTAGGTGGATCCAAAAGGAGAATTCCACCCAGAACCTCAGTGCATTTTGCAGAGAAGGATGCTCATGCTACGGAACTAAGAAATTGAGTAGGTTAAAGTGCAGGGAAAAAACTTTGGGCCCGATGAAGCTACATGGGAGATGATTGATCATATGTGGGCTATGTATCCTTCCTTGTTTTTCGGTTGAGGAAAAGTAGTTTTGGTATATGTATATATTTATATGGATGTAAATACCACCATGAGTTTTGTTATAAAACTCTAACAAGCGGTATGGTTGAAATGTTGTTATGTTTTTCATGTTGGTATTTATTTTCAGTAGGTTCATCATTGTAAATATTGCATTAAGCTAAGTTATAAATCTCCACGGGAAATATGTTTTGGTTTTCAACGATCTTTCTAGTGGTAGGTTTCATTGAACACCAAGGAAGATGTTCCCCTAAGGGGGAGGGTTTTGTAATAGCCCCAGGTTAAAAATTCTCGTAATAAAGTTAATGAAGGAAAAATAAGACCAAGATCATGGAACACGTATGCCAAGCTGAATATTGGGAAAAACATCCTAGTGGGTGTTCATTTGGTTAATATGGCTAAGGAAAAAATATGAAGGCAAAGGCAAAGGCATTTGAAAAGGAAAAGAAGCATTAATTGGCATTTTATTTATGAAAATAATGGAAAATAGGAGAAAAGGAAGCTGAAAGGTCACAGGTTGCATGTGAGGAGGAAAACGAAGAAAAAATAATGGAAATTGAAGAAAATAGAGGCCTCATTGATAAAAAGGCTTTTGAGGATCAGTTCACAACTTTTTTCATTCAGTTTTGGAGGTCTCTCTCTATTCTCTCTCTCTCATACTCCTGCACACTTAGAGAATTCTTGGAGCACTCTAGCATTGAATAAAGGAAGGAAAAGGAAGGATAAGAAAGAAAAAGAGAAGAAAACATAAAGCAAGGAAGAGTTGGATGAAGTGGATACAACTCGATTATTTTCAGGTATCGAGTTGCATGTATGTTTTTCCTTACTCGTTTTGACATGCATGGTACATGCATGTGTGTATTTGGTTTATCTTGTTGTCATTGGCATGGATTTTTCCAGTTGTGACAATGGTTTTCAACCTTTCCTTGCCATTTTTAGATAGCCATGGTGTGATGGGGTTCTTTTACTTGGTTGAACTAGATTTCCAAATGGGTTCGAAACTCAGTGGGGTGGTCTCAGGAAAATTTCCAAAGGCCTAGGAATCCCTTGACTGGTAATGGCAGGATACACGGTAAATCCTGAGGGTGGATATTGGAAAATTCCTCACAGTTTACATGGAGAGATCCAGAGGAATCCATGCTTGTTTAGGGCCTAGTGATCCCTTGACAGATATATGGTGGGATTGCGGTAAATCCTGGTAGTGTATGTTTATTGTTTGGCCTAGGAATCCCTTGACCAGTAATGGCATGATACATGATAAATCCTAGTTGTATAGATGAGGGTTTTGAGCATAAGAATCCCTTGACCAGTAATGGAGGGATATATGGTAAAGCCTGAGGAAGCCCTGGTTTGTTTTGTTGTGAGTCCCATATTCATGCTTGGAATATGGGATACGGGTGATTGGTTGAAAGAAAGATTTGGTACAACCCAATATATGGTTGGGTGGTACATGGAAGTCCATAACATGGTTGGATTTTTCGTATGTTAACATGATCTATTTTTCTCTTGAGTTTTATGAGAAAATGTGCTTGGTTATTATGTGATTTTAATGGTTGTTCTATCATTGTTAATTTGTTGGTTATATGCTGGTTATAAGCATGGTTTTATGACATATCTTATTCATGGCTCTCATCATAATAAATGATAATGCAACTATTCTGAGAGGGCATTAGTCCTTCTTGATGATTCTCAGATAATTATGAAACCTCAAAGTTCAGATGTGTATTTATGACCCTGTACATTACATGTTCATGATGTGTATGACATAATGTTTGTCTTGGTTAGGCCTAGTTAGGTCAGGTTCTTGTCTAAGTTTTGTATGGAAGGCTTTGTCCCTATGTTGTTTATCATTCTTGAGAGCTTCATTAAGTTATGGGCAGAGGTCTAGATCCTAGCCTTGAAAAATTAGCTTAAATTTCGTGGTTGCTAACACAAAACTGAGCAAAAAAAAACTGTAGTCACTCCCTTGCAGGCTTGTGCATGTGAATGAAGAGCTACAGTCAAAATTAGCCAATGTTATGTGAGAATCCAAGGGTTGATATTAGTGGAAAGGAAGCTTAAATCAGGGTTTGGGCACCTAGAAGAGTGGGTTAGCCCTTAGGAGTCCTATAGCACTTGAGGGAGGTCAGTAAGGTTTGGTTTTGTCAATTCTAGTTCCTTAAGGTGATCTAGGAGGTTGATTCAGATCATAGTAACTCTTCATCACATATATACCCTGTGGACTGGTAAGCTTGGGAAAGTGCAGGAGGAGGGTGTTACAAGAGAACCTCCTACTTATGTGTCCTTTTACTTGGAAACTATGGTATTTTGTACAACAACTTTTTAGGTGTGCTCTCCCAAAGACTTAAAGAATTCAACGATGGTTAGAAGATCGACTCAGGCATACATTTCAACACCTAATGGTCTTAAGAGCTTGGCACGTAAATCTAGGTTTCACGTTATGGAATTTGTGGAAGGAGAGAAACTTGAGAGGTTTTGAAGGAAGATAGAGACCCTTGCTAACCATTAAAGAGGTTATTCTTCATAACATAAGAGAAATGTTGTTGGTGGTCCCTTTGCCTATGGAGGGGTGTCAACCTGACGAGGATAAATTTCTCATTTTGAAGGGACTAGGTATCCAAACTGGTGGGAGAGTCACTGACTCTTCTCAGGTTATCAGGAGAGGAATTTCTAGTGGGTCTTTGTTCATCCCTCCCCCAAATGATTTCATTAACTTAAGCTTTGACGAAGCATCAAAGGAAAATCTACGTGAGGTAGTCTTTGTAGGGATCTTCGGGGATGAGAACTCCAATCCTTTACATGTTTTAGCTTCCTTTTGTGGGATGACCATAAAAAACTTCATAGATTTTTATGGTACTTGAAAGTGGACTACAAATAATTGGTCACCCAGGTTACAAATTACTCCAAATTCATGGAGATTCTCAAATAATAATCTCCTATATAAGTAATTGATGCTTGGTCATCCAGAAAATAAATTCATTTATAGTTGGCACTTAAATGAAATGGTTAGTAATATACGTGACATGCTTATAAATTTTGATTATGTAATTCCCATCCACACGTGAAGGGAAGGAAATAAGGTTGCAGACTATTTAACGAACCGGGGTAGCTTTGACAAACACGTTTATATTGTTGAATCATGGTCAAAGATGGAACATAGAGGTGACCTTCAACAAATAAAGTATTGGGTAGAGTAGCATAAATTGGCTCCCAAGTCCCACATCCCCGATGCGGGTGACAACTCAATAGAAAATTTATGGCAGGTGAATTGATAGTTATGGTAAATATTAGGATGCGACAATCCAACGAGATTATTCTTTTGATCAAGGTTGTTATTTGAATGCACGTTTATTGTATGGGTAATAGATCGATGACCCTTGATGTTAGAGCTAGGATCTACACTTGGCCTCGATGACCCTTGATGTTAGAGCTAGGATCTAAGTACTTCGGGCCACTTGCCCAGGTCCCTTCAAATTAAATATTTGCAAATGTGAATTGGTGTTTTCGTTTGATTCGAGGTCATGCATAGGATCACTCATTCTTTCTGTTTCATTATGCAGAGCTCCTTCCATGGAGGATTGGACACGGAGCAAGAACTATCTGAAAGGTAGGGAAAGCTCATTTATGAGTTCATCATGTGACAATGCCTAGGGATGATCGAGTTTTGGTTTAGTTTGTACACTTGGCCATTGTCCTGCAGGTTAAATGGTTTCTGCATTCATCATACTTGCCTTATCATGATTTTTATGCCTTATATAATCCCTATGATGCCCTTAGGGCGGTGGAAAGGTGGTAGTTTCTTCGTGAGGGAGATCGTATGTAGCCTTGAGATTCTTGCATCTCCTTTCATATGGTGATTATAGGCTATGTGGGTTAGTGTGCTTGGAGGTATTATATGGCTCCCAGCCAAAGACTACTTACCCATTAGGATGGAGCAACTGGGGTGTTCGACTCAAGATAGAGGCATCTTTTTGGGTGGGAATCAGTTGCTAATTACTTAGAAGCCACACCTCTTGAATTAAGAAATGAAATCTTAAATCTGGAAGTCAAAGAATTTGGGGATCATAAATATTTCTCAACTTCAGAGATCGGTGGCACCAGTGTCAAATGGGTTCCTGATCCAGGAAAGTTTCGGAAAATAAGGCTTTATTTTCTTCACTTTATCACACACCATCGTCAAATGGATGCGTTGCTCAGTATGGTTATTAGAGACAAACAAGTGGATGACTATAACCTCTTTTCCGACCAAGGGGAGATTAAACAAATATTACGGGATATCATGTACAATTTGAATTATATCGTGGTATAAGTCAGTCATGTGGAACGTTTCATGGTTTTAAATTCAAACATAGACTCAAAATTTCATCAGGAAGAGGATGCAGTCATAAATACTACGCCTCTCAACACTATTGCTACAAACATTGATCTACCTATGAACAACACCCATGCAAACTCCTCTTTTTGGACTAAAATGTCCACTAAGAAAATGGTTCTGTTTTTTTATGTTGAATGGAATTTACCTAGGTTAGTAATCTTTGTTTATTTTGTTAACTCTATAAGAGAATCTAGATTCTATACTCTAGTAACTTTACTCAAATAGTGTATGTATACTGTTTGAAAAGTTGTTAATACTACTTTCCACTATGTATATTGTAATCCTAGTGGATCGATAGTCCCACAGGGCAGAAGCAATGAAGGGTTTGCAGTGCAAAATCTTATATAACATTTTTGGTTATCAATAAAAAGAAATAATGTTATGTTCTTAGTTTTAAATATTTTTAATAA
>APFE030113036.1:151540-195751 GCA_000404065.3 Pinus taeda
TAATATTATATTTTTTTTATACTTATAAGTCTGAATAACTTATTCTAAATATATATAAAACAATATGTTGAATAATTCCAAACCTCACATATATAGAATAATTATCGAAAGAGGTTAATCAAGATTTCACCTCAAAAGTTTCTGCTGGAAAATTTTAAAAATCACACTAAAAACAACAGAGTTGTCTTTAGTGCGACTTTTTGGAGTTTCCAATGCTAGAATCTGGCAGAAAAATTTGAGATGAAATTTTCGTGAAATCTTGTTTTGTGTTATTTAAACTAGTTTTTTTAATTGTATATATGGATTCAACACCCTGAAAATGCCTTAAAACACTTCTATTGTGTAGGGGTTACCCATCAAACTTGTGATTTCAATAAATTCTTGAAAGATTTCAAAGAAATTAAACCAGAAAAATTCACTAGAAAAACTTCCATAAAATCACACTGAAAACAACTCAACTCTCTCTAACGTAATGTTTAAACACGTGTCACGAATACTCTGGTTTCAGTGACCATCCTTCAAAACCTTCTGGGGTCAATAAAAAAATTCACTGACCGGCACGTACGTATATTGGTTCGATATCTTATCAGAAAAACCGTTTCAAGATCTCAATCCGAAGAAATCTCGACGTCCAACTTGATTCTGATTGATTGATTTCCTCGTTTTTACTAATTTTTTTTTTAAGAAAACCGTGTTTGAAGGCACAAGAAGTGGTTGGTATACAGTTGACCCGATTGTCGTTGAGGTTCCTTTCTTATTTCACTCCAATAGTTGTTTTATGCCTCACGCTTTGTTTTCTGTAGCGATCATTCAGGATAGCGTATTTTTCTTGCTAGCGCAGAGGGCATTCAGGATAGAGTATTCTTCCTGTTGAAGATGAAGGATTCACCATTGGGTCATTATTCCATCTTTATGAATTTTTGTCATCGTTTCTTTTGTAATCCATCCCCTGTAATCTCTACTTGAATGTTTTACTTGCATTTGTATAGCTTAGTGGTGTACATGAGTTCTTTATAATTTAAAATACAAAATCTTGAGGGGTAAGAATTCTTAGATTTAAGAATGAAGTGTTCATGGATCATTGTGAGCTTTAAATCACGTCTTTATGAGTTTGGATGTGTTTATCATAATGAACAACTTACTAATAGGGTTTTGTCATGGATCATTGTCAGCTTTAAATCCCATGTTTATGAGTTTGGATGTCTCCATCATAATAAACAAACAATTTACGTGTAACATAATGAGTTTGGACGTGTCTGCCATAATGAACAACTTACTAATAAGGTTTTGTCATGGAATTTCGCTACACTATTAAAGTTGATGTTGTTTAAAATTTCCCATTTACGAAATGTTGGTTAGTGTTTTTTTTACATTTTAGTTTTGATGAGTGTTTTATTTTAGTTTTGAGTGTTGGAAAGTATGATGGAAGTGATGATATGATTCCATGGTGATAATAAAATATGAGGGGTTGGAAAGTATGATGCAAGTGAAGATATGATTCTATGGCGACTATAAAAATAAGAGGTGTGGTAGTGAGTAATTTAATATCTAAATTAAAATTTAATAAAGGCTGTATATTTAATGTAAAATCAAGTGGGAGGGATGGTGCTATGTTAAAATCCATATATATATATATGGGGAAAAACTCTTTGTTAAACCAATTATCTAATCATTTTGGCATGATCAAGACATGGTAGAAAATGACAAACTAATGGGATAACAACACATTTGTTGCAATGAGAGTTTGGGAGATACCAATGATGGCGTTGGATCATGCATGGTTTTAACAAGGGAATTCATTTTGTTAGTTAAATGAGGTAAAGAAAGGTAGTGAAGTTGACAACCTATTTGATTTGAATTGGATCCTAAACACTCTCTAAGTTTTCATAAACTCGTTCAAATTATGCCAAATAGATTCAAGTCTTAGAAAGATCATGCTATTAGAAGGAATCCTCGTGACAGTTGCAATTGTGATCAGCGCAAAGCAATGAGGACCCTCGGTCAAGTGCGCAGACCGTTGGCCCATGATAATGCACGCTGGGGCAACTTGGCAAAACTAGAGGCTAATTCAAGAAACGGGGGTGGTTTCTGATATGCGATTAGCGCTAAAGTGCTAATCGCATATCACAGAGTGTCTCCCTCAGTGAAGGAAAGCCCTGAAGTGCCCGAACCTGAAATGGCTATGAAATGTGGAAAAGTAATTAATTCGGTTCCATGGATTCCACAAAACCTGCAAGATATCGGAAGGCCTCGAGGTGGTAAGCAATTTTGACCAAGTCCGGCCTGATGCCACATATTGAGTGACACGCGTTCGGCGAAAGAGAGAGAAACCCGCTCACATCGGACAGGTAAACGTCATCCTACTTACCTGCCCGATATGAACAATGACTGTAGGATCTGAGGGGCCTAGATCAACGGCGGAGGCACGTCCCAATAAATGACCGGATTTGACAAAGATAAAACAAGATGACATGGGATTTGAAGTCCGACGTGGACGATGAGTTGGCAACAGATTCGTATTTCGCGAGCATCTTGGAGCAAACGGAAATAACGGCCGTTTAAATGTGTCCAAGGAACCTGACACACTCACCCGTTGTAGAATAGGTGGCCACCTCCCTGTGAAGCATTACCCAGTGATGATGACACAGAACAGAGGAGTTCGAACGGACAAAGGAAGGAAAACCGGAACACCAGGAAGTGGAAACGAATCGATAGAAAGAAGATTGGCTTTAAAGCCATGAACTGACATAAGCAAAGGACACACACAGACACATAGACACACAGAGAGGAGTTAGTTAGATGCAGAAAGCTCAGAGAAGAGAACAGAGAGAAGAAGTCGAGCTGATTTGAAGGCAGTATCAAGCCAGGCAGAGCCAGAGAGAGTCAAAGGGTCTGTGAACTCTAGAGAAAGCTTGAGAGGTTCAAGCGAGCTCCTCACAATAGGCATGTCATGTATGAGTTTTAGATTGGGCTCATACTACTGTGACTAGAAGAGGTCAAGCATAAGTAAGGAGAGTCTGTGTACTCCAATCCTACTGATTCATATCTGTTGAGTGAGACTCAAATTGAGCTCACTGTTGTAAAGAAACTCTTCTTTAAAAACATAATAGAGAGGCCACCACTGAAAGCTGGACCAGGAGACGTAGCCTAGGAGTATTAGGTGAAGTCCTTATTAAACTTGTTGTATTACATTTTTTCCTGTTATGTTTTCTCTAACTGCCTTAGTGTCTATGTATTTTGCAATCTTATCAATCCATTGCATAAAGTAACATAGGCACATCAATGCACATGAGTCTGTAATACCTTTAATTTTTTTTCTTGGATAAATTCCAGATCAAGTGGTATTAGAGCTCTAGGTTACTAAGGTTAGAAAAGCTTGTGCTATATTCTGTTGTTGAATGCTAACTAGATCAAAGCTTAAATTAGGAGAAGGAGAGTTGGTTGAAGCTAATCCTAAAATTGGAAGAGCCCACTATAAGAGGAAAATGTCAGAAGAAAACCCCTTGGAATTATACTCCCAGTTCATGGATGGTTTCCTGACCATGAAAGCCATGGTGGAGGAAATGTATAGAGAATTTAAGAAAGGTAGAACTGAAGATTTATCAAACTCCAAACAAGATAAAGGAGCAGAAGAATCTCTCCTCCATGACCACTCTAAAGGAAAAGGGAAAGAAGAAAAACTTCCCACACCTCCTAGTAGCCCTGAAAACAAAAAGAAAACATCTTTGATTAAATTAGATGTTAAATTTGATTTATCGATATATGATGGAGATTTGAATGCAGAGAAGCTGGATAATTGGATTAGACATATTGATGTTTATTGCAGATTGCAAAGCATCGATTTAGAGAAGAGTAAGATTCAGTTGGCTAGCCTATGCCGTGGAGGCACTGCCTTGGTATGGTGGGAAGGCAGGACACAAGTTGACATGAAGAAACATGGCAAAATTCTTTCTGTCTGCAGTGAATTTGTTTCTCCAATTAAAAATCAATTCTATCCACTAGCCTATATGTAGCAAGCCATGATGAGCTGGCAAACTCTTCGCTAATTAAAAGGGAAAAGTGTACAAAGTTACACTCAAGAATTTAGGAAAAGATCTTTGATTTTAGGAATTTATTTAAACTCACTTGAAACTCTGCTGAAGTATATAGGTGCCTACACAACTACTTAAGGCACACTATTCTCATGTTTAATCCTACTAGCATAGATGAGGTATCTGTTCAGGCTACACATCTAGAGGCTAGAGGAAAGAATGTGAACCCAGAAGTTGGCGGATCATCAAAACCCACTACAAGCAAAAGCAAGGAAAACAGAAAACAGAAATGGAAAGAGAGGAAGGTCAATACTATACAAAAGACCAAGTCTTCATGCACTCACTGTAAGAAGGATGGGCATGATGATGAACACTACTGGATCCTGCATCCGAAGCTAAGACCCAAGAAATTCGAGGGCAAGAAGAAGAAGATTGCTGCAGCTATTCAAAAGGATTTGGGGTTAGGCTTAGGAGATGAAACAACAATCGCAACCACATGTATAAAAGGTAAAAATTCTGAAGCATCTACTAGTAATTATGCACAATCTACTGATAATGAAGAAAATGAGAGGAAAAGACATGAGCTTTTTCATATTCAAGTTATTTCCAAGCATTAAAAGATTGATACTTTGTTTGATAGTGGCTCACAAGTAAATTTAATTTTTGAAGCAATTGTAAAGAAGTTGGGATTACTAACCACACCTCACAAAAAGCCATATTCATTAGGTTCGTTATGTGATAAAGCACAACTACAAGTGACTAGACAATGTAAACTTAGGTTTTCTTTTGGGTCAACATTTGTAGATGAGGTTGAGTTAGATATATTTCCATTGGATATATGTGGAATTGTTTTAGGAAGTCCTTACTTGTATGATTGAAAAGCTATTTTCTATAGAGTTGAGAGCAAGTATCAACTCGTTAAAGATGGATTCGAATATATTGTAAGAGCTAATAAACTCAATAATAATTATACTCTCATAAACTCAGGGAAGATGAAAAGAATTGTAAATTCATGCAAACAATTTTTACAGATGGTTGTAAAGGAAAAGAAACCTGATAAAACCAATGTATTTGAGGGCTTTGATGCTAAACAACAAGCTGATTTAGAAAAAATTGTTTCAGAATATGATATACTATTTAAAGAACCTAAAGGTCTGCCACCCAAAAAGGAAATAGTACATGATATTAATTTGCAGCAAGATGCTCCATTGCCTAACATCGGAATGTACAGGTTGTCCACTTTAGAGAATGCAGAAATCGAGAAGAAGGTATAGGAGTTGCTCGAGAAGGGATTCATCAAACCTAGCACATCACCATGTGGGTCTCCAATTGTCTTGGTGAGAAAGAAAGATGGCTCATGGAGAATGTACATTGATTACCGAGCACTGAATAAGATAACGATACAAAATCTTATCCCCTTCCTCACATAGATGATCTATTGGATCAATTAAAGGAAGTTGTTTATTTTTCCAAGTTGGACTTGAATAGTGGCTATCATTAGGTCAGAGTTGCAGAGCAAGATGCATGGAACACTGCTTTCAAAACAAAGTAGGGATTGTATGAGTGGTTGATTATGCCTTTTCGCTTAACTAATGCTCCTGCTACTTTCATGAGAGTAATGAATGATGTACTCAGACCTTTTCCTAATGATTTTTTCATTGTATATTTGGATGACATTCTTATATTCAGTAAAACATGGGAAGAACATTTAAAGCATGTTAAGCAGACTCTAGATGTTTTGAAAAAAGAAAATATTTATGTTAAGCTCTCAAAATGCTAATTTGGCAAAACATCTTTGAATTATTTGGGTCATATTGTAGGGGGTGGTGAATTGAAGATAGATCCCTCTAAGGTTGCAGTCATTGTAAACTGGCCTAAACCTAAATCTACTATAGAATTTAGAAGCTTCTTAGGAGCAGAACAATATTGGAGAAAGTTTATTTCTAACTTTTCCTTAATTGAAACTCCCTTACATACTTTAACAAGATTGAACAAGGTGTTTCAATGGGGAGGCAAACAGCAGAAGGCCTTCGACACCTTGAAAGAAAAGATTAGTACCGCACCAATACTAGCATTGACAGATCTTCAAAAACCATTTGAGATTGAAATAGATGCCAGTGACTATGCCATGGGAGTAGTGTTGATGCAGCATGGTAAACCCATATGTTGTCATTCTGAGACATTTAATTCTGTAGTAGTTAACTATCCCACATATGATAAAGAATTGTATGCATTATTATAGAGTGTGAAAAAGTGGAAACATTACCTAATGGGCAAAGAGATAATTATACATACTAATCATCAACCACTTCAATATTTACACTCAAGTTGCAGCAATCAAGATATTATAGATGGATGGGTTTTCTACAACAGTTTCATTTAGTCATCAGGTATAAAAGGGCATACACAATAAAGTTGCAAATATGTTGTCTAGACCAATCATAAATGCATCCACTATTTTTAAGCATAATTCAGTATTGCATGAAAGATACATTGAAAAATATGCTCAAGATATAGATTTTAAAGATGTATATGCAACTTTAAGTCATGGCAAACAAGTAGAAGAATTGGATTATCGAGATACCCAATTTGTTGGGAAATTTTGGTCAAGTTTGTGGGAATTAATGGACACCAAGCTGAAGAAGAGTACAACTTTTCATTCGCAAATAGATGGCCAAACCGAAGTAGTCAACAGGACAATGATCTAGTTTCTCAGAGGCTATTGCAGCAAGCATCCCAGGCTTTGGGATGAACACTTATGTTATGTGCAACATGCTTACAATTGAGCTAAACATTCTTCTACACAGATATATCCTTTTGAGACCTTTTTTGGTTTCACACCAAGGTCTCCCTTGGATTTTGTCTTTGGTAAAGACATAACAGTTGATGGACACAGTGATGTGGACAAGGTGACCAAGTTCATTGAACAAATCCAAGAGATTCACCAGTCAGTACAAGAACAACTGGAAAGGAGCCAAGACAAGTACAAGGCAAGGCATGATAAACATCAGATGGAGCATAGTTTCCAAGTTGGTGATCAAGTCTGGCTGTATATCAGCAAAGAAATAATTCAAGGTGAAGGTGAGAAGCTGAAGCCAATAAGGTATGGACCTTTCAAGATACTGGAGAAAATTGGTGAGAATGCTTTTCACCTTGATTTACCAGCTTACATGCACATCTACTCAGTTGTTAATGCATACAACTTGAGATTATTTGAACCTTCATTAATTGAAGATCCTGAAGAGCAGAGTCAATTGCCTTCTATTCATGATCTGTTGCCTAAATATCTTAATGAATTGCAGGAAGATACAGTTCTGGACAGGAAGGTGAGAACTACGAGTAGAGGAGATGTTGAGTACCTTAGGATTGGACTCAAGGGTTCAAAACCAAGCAGTGCGAAATGGATAGAAATTGGGCAAGCGAGGAATCAGTACCCTCACTTTATTGATGCTTAAAATAAAATTTTGGTGGTCCAAAAACTTTTTCAGTAGGAAGGCCGTGATCCAAATTGGATCCTAAACACTCTGTAAGTTTTCATAAACTTGTTCAAATTATGCCAAACAGATTCAATTCTTAGAAAGATCATGCTATCAGAAGGAATCCTTGTGACAGTTGCAATTTTGATTAGCATGGAAAAACGAGGACCCTCAGTCAAGCGCGCAGACCGTTGGCCCATGATAACGCACGCTAGCGCAAATTGGCAAAACCAGAGGCTAATTCAAGAAACGAGAGTGGTTTTTGATACGTGATTAGTGCTAAGTCCCCCTCAGTGAGGGAAAGCTCCGAAGTGCCCAGATCTGAACTGGCTATGAAATGTGGAAAAGTAATTAATTCGGTTTCTTGGATTCCACAAAACTGGCAGGATATCGGAAACCCTCGAGGTGGTAAGTAGTTTCGACCAAGTCTCGCCCGATGCCACATATTGAGGGACATGCGTCTGGTGGAAGAGAGAGAGAACCACTCACATCGGACGGGTAAACGTCATCCTACTTTACCTACCTGATATGAACAACGATCATAGGATCTAGGGGCCCCAGATCAATGGTGGAGGTGCGTCTCGATAAATGACTGGATTTGACAAAGATAAAGCAAGATTACATGGGATTTGAAGTCCAACATGGATGATGAGTTGGCAATAGATTCGTGTTTCATAGGCATCTTGGAGCAAACGGAAATAATGACCATTTAAATGTGTGCAAGGAACCTGACACACTCACTCGTTGTAGAATAGGTGGCCACCTCCCTGTGAAGCGTTACCTAGTGATGATGAAACATAACAGGGGAAGTCAAACGGGCAAAGGAAGGAAAACTAGAACGTCGGGAAGTAGAAATGAACCGACAGAAAGTAAACTGGCTTTAAAGCCATGAACTAACAGAAGGAAAGGACACACACATACACACATAGAGGAGTTATTTAGATGCAGAAAGCTAAGGGCAGAGAATAGAGAGAAGAAGCCGAGCTGACCTAAAGGCAGCATCGAGCCAGATAGAGCCAGAGAGCATCAGAGGGTCTGTGCACTCCAGAGAAAGTTTGAGATGTTCAAGCGAGCTCCTCGGCATAGGCTTGTCATGTATAAGTTTCAGATTGGGCTCATACTACTGTGATTAGAAGAGGTCAAGCATCAGTAAGGGGAGTCTGTATACTCCAATCCTACTGATTCATATCTATTGAGTGAGACTCAAATTGAGCTCACTGTTGTAAAGAAAATCTGCTTTGAAAACATAATAGAGAGGCCACCACTAAAAGTTGGACCAGGAGATGTAGCCCTGAAAACCTTATTAAACTTGTTGTATTACATGTTTTCCTATTATGTTTTTTCTAACTGCCTCAGTGTCTATGTATTTTGCAATCTTATCGATCCATTTCATAAAGTAACATAGGCACATCCATGCACATGAGTCTGTAATACCTTTAAACTTTTTGTCCCGGATAAATTCCAGATCACTGGATAAATGATAAATTCCAAAACTTTATACGAAAACGACACTATGCACAGAATCAGTGGCGCTACGCACAAGCTTTTCCAACAGGTATGTAGCGCCATCGGCGCTCGCTTTTGATAGGGACCTCCATTTGAGGAAAACTTGGCATTTTTGGATTCCGTATGAAAATTTATGCATGCTCAGAAATTAATAGGAAATTTTGACAAGCTTTGGACCTCCAAAAGGGCCAAAAACACCCCAAAAATGCCCTCTCTCCACTTTTGGGCCACACAGGAAGCAGCCTTGGGAGATTGCAAGTGTGGAGAAGAAAATGGACACCAAATTAAAAAATTCCACTTGTCCTAGAAATTAGACAGATAGAACTTTCCAAAATGCCATCTTGGAGAAAATTTGGTGAAGGGGAAGGCCTTCAAAGTAGCTTGGAAAATCACTATGCATAGAAAAAATGGCGCTACACACAGAATGAAAAAGTGCCAATTTTGCTCAAAAACTCTGTTTTTCGCCTATTTTTCTTCTAGTTTGACTCTTTCTCTCTTATGGTAAAATTCATAATGTGACATGATGTAAATTGATGTACTATGATCTAAAAATGATAAAAATTGACTTGATAAGGTAGATATATCAGTTGTATGTGGTTTAGAGTTGAATGAATCAGTTTCCTAGGTTTTAGAGGCAAGCTGTTCCACTGCCTATTTTTGTGTTTCTAGTTTAGATATGGTTGAAAACACCTCTCTTCTCATGGATTCAACCCCTGATGGATAGAATAGGTGGTTTGGAGGTCTATATCATGTGTTTTTTCAGTCATTTGTAAAGGTTGGACTCTTGTGGATGCATTATTGTACATCATCTCTGCAGTTTGGCAAGGAAATAGACCAGGGTTTGCAGCATTTTGTGGGATTCTTGTGGCAAGGTGACTTAGTATTGTTTTCCTTCTGTGATTCAAGTTATCATATGTTTATGTGTGCCCTTATCTCTTTCTTTTATGCTTAACTAAATGAATCAAGTATAAAGGTGGAAATCATTGATGTCGCAGTGCTCTACCTTAGGGTTTCATTCGTTTTACATGTTTTCTACGGTTTAAAGAGGACTCATGACACATTCATGCCCTCTCCAACTCCTCACCAGTCTCAAGACTCACCATTACACCTAATATGAAGTACTAAAGCACTTGCCTACCTTGCCCCACAGAAACCTCTGCAAGACTCAATTCATTCCCTGGACCCAAAACTGCCTTTCACATTTGATCTGGTAACCAATCATTAAAATCAAACAAATTCCTCTGAGAAAACATACCTAGCCTAAAATTAGTATTCATATCAGTCTTCTCAACCCTTCCTTGATATATTTTCATTGAGATTGACAAGGAGACAACCCTCTCCCGACCTGGTAGTGCTAGCTACTAGATTAAGTGTGGTTTGATGTTACCCTAGAGCTGCCTTTCTTAGCCTGAGGTAGATTTAGGCCCTAAAAAAATGAAATATTGGAATTATGTTTATATCATGTAATAAAATGAGACAAAAAATTGTTTAAATTTCTTTTGAAATAATATTAATTATTAATATCAGATTATTGATTATGGTTGACCATGGTTGATTATCTTTTACATGCTTGGCCATAGTTAGCTATGTTTCACTATGGTTGACCATATTTAGGTATGGTTAATAATGGTTTCTTATATTAGAAGATGTTCATGGTTAACTATAGCATACCATCTCTAACCATAAATGATTATATTTCATAGTGGTTGACTATGGATGGACATGATTAATCATGGTTAACCATGTTTGGTTGTTATTAACAATTGTTAACTATGTGGTGGCATCTTTCACTATGAGTAAGGATGGTTTCCTCTAGTTGATTTGCTACATTCGTGAATGCTTATGTTGGACCATAGACTCATATAAACTATGTTAGGGTATGGTCTAATATGGTAAAAGAATGGTGATTATGATTGATTATGGTTGAGTATGTTTCACAATGGTTGACAAAAGTATGGTTGAGTTTGGTAAATCAGTTTTTAGAATCATTAAATTCCATAATTATATTATTGAATTTATACACTTGACCTTTGTTGAGCATGGTTGATGTTGGTTGAATTCAGGTTAAGAATGCCTAGTTGTTGATATATCGTTTTTACTATATATTATGTATCTTATCTGGGTTCTTGGTTGAATACCATTTAGTATCATTGGGCATGTTTGAATATAATTAATTTTAGTTGAAAAGGTTTAATATGGTTGAGCATGTTATAATATGATTAAGTGTAATTAAGATGTTGATTTTGGTTGAGCATGTTTGAAAGCCATGTACTTTATATATTTTTGTTCACTATCAACTTTAATTGACCAACTTTGCTTATAGTTGAATATGGTTGTCTATGGTTTACCCTGGTTGAGTGTAATTGACATGTTTTACTATGACTGATCATGGTTTACCATGCTTGACTATGGTTGATGGTGGCTGAGTTCCCTTAGTTATGTTTGCTTATGTTTGAGTATGGATGGCTATGGTTTACTATGTCAGAGCACGTTGAATATTTTCTAACTTTGTTGATTATGGTTGGACATATTTAATCATAGTTAACCATGTTTGAATATAATTGACAATCATTTGATTATGCTTCACAATAGTTCACCATGGTTGACTATAGTTGGATATCATAAACCACAATTAGCCATGTTTGATTGCCAATAAAAATGATTAACTATGTTTTGTCATGTTTAACTATTTTTAATGGTGGATTCTTGGTTGAATTACTACATATTGCAACACAAAGTTCAACAAGGGTAAAGCATGCGTAGTATTGTTAAAGGTGGTTGCTTGGTTGAATTGCTACATGTTTTAACACAAAGTTCAACAAGGGTAAAGCATGTTTAGTATTGTTAATTAAAGTTTTCCATGTTTTATTATGGTTAACCATGTCTAGCTATCGGTTTGCATAATGACCATAATTAATTATATTTGACTATTACTAAATATGCCTCATAAAGTTTATAATAATAAAATGTATTTATATAATAATAGTTAATTTTTACATTAGGTAAGTTACATAAATTTGATAATAATTGATCTTAAATGATAATATGTTAAAACTGAAGTAGAATTGATTATGCCAACAATGAAATGAATGTAAACTTAAAGTGTTGAGACTGTGAGAACTGCTTGAGAAGAAGACCTTACAACATATGAGAAAACATAAGCAAGATGCAGAAAAGAAGTGAAAAAAACAAATAATCAACGATACCAAACAACAAGATTTATTACGGAGTTCGTCCCTGATGCACTACGTCTTTGGGTTCACTTTCAAGATGGGCAAATTTTTTATTAGGATTGAAACCGAAGAGGTCAATTACACAAAAATTAGACCAAACTGAATGTGCATGTAGGCACTTCTAGTCACTATCATAAGATAGCTCTCTAAACTAGATTTCCAATGCCTGTCACGGTTCCCAATTCTGACTCTAGATGCTTCTTTTACACTGAAAACAAAACAACCTATATCCCTCTAGAACCTGCACATGAAACTCAAAACCACTCTAATCTTCTTCAATGAGAAAAACAACCTTTTCAACCCCTGCAAATTCATTCTAACCTTTGTTGCCCAGTTTTAGAATGCATGAGATGACTTCTAGGGTTAAATTAGGGTTTTAGGAAGATATTATGTCACATTGTGACATTAGGCACCTAAGGTGTATTAAAATATCAAATTTTCGAATAACAAACCTGCCTAAAACCTTATTATAACCTGAAACAATTAGTGGTTAGATAACTAGGTGAAGAACAACGACAACCAGCATTGACTGTCGTGATCTAACCCTAGGCTACCACCTCGCAGTCATTATCCGGCGGTCTCGGCTTACGGTGCAGCTTGCCATGTGAACATGCATACCTTTGACCATTGTGGCTTACCTAATGGTCTTACCCTGGTGGTTATGGGGCAAAAATATATGTTACCATAACCTCGATGGTTATCCTTGCAACTGATCACATGTATCCGTTGTGGTCAAACTCCAATGCGGTCAAGCTGGCGGTTAGGAGCTGCGGTGAATTGCCAACTCCGATACCTGCTCACATGCCACGGTTATATGATTTCCTATCCGCTGTGGTTAACTCTAACCTCTCCGCTGTTTGTAATCCGATGGTTATCCTCTGGCCCTGTTCACATTCCTTCTCCACTGCGGTCTCCATACCCATGCGGTTTAGGGACTCATATTACAGTTTTGTTATGTTTTAATACATTATAACATTTTGTATTACAATAGTTTGAGAGGGTTTAGACTTAGGGAAAGGTATTGTAATTTAGGTTTATGTAATGTTTATTACAATGTAATATTTTTAATATGGTTTAGACTTTAGGTTTAGGTTTTAGTCCTTAAATCATTTTGATCTAAAAAACCCATTTACACAATATTCTCACAAAGTGACATTTGCGACAACATCATATGATGACAAAACTTTGTCGACACCCAAATCCTACGAAGGCGGACGAAAACCACATGTCGACAACCATATCTTGGTAGTAATGATGACAACCAAATGTCGAAAACCATATCCTGGTGGAACTGACGATAACCACATGTCGAAAACCAGATACCAAACCATATTCACTTAACACCATGAAAAAACCATATACATTATTGTACAACCTAAACCATAAACATCACTGTCAAAGCTGAAGACACCAGACGTTGAATGCTGATGAGAAAACTGAACATGTGTAACTAATCTGACGAGATCCTCCTGGATCAATAATGTCTCTTTTTACTGTTATTATTTCTTTTCTAAATGAGGAGTTCATTTTTTGAATCGTTGATATATTATTTATCAATCTAATATCAAAAAGGGGTGTACAAGGGGGTATATATTAATTGTAACAGCACATGTCCCTTAGAAGTCCATGTCCCTTAACTTCTAGAAATCTATCCTAATTAAAATATGTTTAATATTTTAAATACATATTAAACTTTTATATATATATGAAATACACATGCATATTTAAAATTAAACATGTTAAAAACTTTAAGTTCAATGAAAGAATAAAAGGCGATGATGAACATCATAGATGCATCTTAACTGTGCACCTATCAACTGTCGAGAGGGATCAAATCTCTCAACATGAAAACTTCCTTTTGAGTGCAAAAGTTGAGAAAATGTTTTCACCTTGAGAGATTTGATTACTCTAGGCATTTGGTAGATCTAGAGTTAAGATTGATCTATGTTAGTCTTATTCATATTTCAATTTTATTGAAATGTTAATAATACATATAATTACATATAGATGCAATATTTTTCTTTGACATGTTTTATAATTTTATGTTTTTAATGAGATATGCATAGCATTGATGATATATATTGAATTTTATATGCTTATTTATTAAATTTAAATATGTTCTTAAATATAATGGTTACGAACATGAATCATTATTTCAATTCATATAGTCAATAATTATAATTATATATATATAACATACTTCCAATATATATTATATATATAAATATTATATCTTATTTTATATATTAATTTTTATTAAGGTTTTATGTGTTGGAATTGTATATTCTAATATAATGGTTATGAATGGACATTATATTTAAATTATTTATTTCATAGCATTTAATATTATTATTATTATTTATTTGTTTTAATATTGAGAGAAATGGTTTGAATTTTGTTAATAAAACAAAATTACAATAAAATAAATAAAAATGTATCAATTTATTATTTTTATTACTTTGTAGTTGACTTGAGGTTATGTTTTTATTGTTATTATTATTATTATTAGATCTAATGTTTAATCATCTCTCCATATTGAACTGAAATTCAAATGAGTACACTCATTTAAAGACAGTACGCGATCAAATCTCTCGAGATGCAAACCTCTTTTTGAGTGTAAAATTTGAGTAAAAGCTTGCACTTCAAGAGATTTGATTCCTCCTAACACTTGGTAGATCCAAAGTTAAGATGGATTTATGTTGGTTCTTATATATATATATAGTTACATATATATGCAACATTTGTCTTCTACATGTTCTACAATATTTTAAATTTTTTTTTTTTTCTAATGTGATATGCATATGTCATGCCTTTGCACTTTGGATGTACATGTAATCATCTTGCGCCTTGGAGAGAGAACACATGAAATCTTAGAGAGAGAGAATGCAAGACATCTTAGTGAGAGATCTCACTTTGTGTGTGATACATGGTTGTGATGATATTTGTGATGTTTAGATGAGTTTTCTGGGAGAGATTGGATGTGGAATCTCCTTAGAGTTTGCTTGGGCACTTGTTTCATGTGTGTCGAACATCCCTTTACCAAGACATTTTGTTTCATCACTTGGAATACTCACCATTTTGGAATAAAATCTCATAAATGGCCATAAGGTGGATAGGAACCACATATGTTTAATGAGATTGTGTATGATGGAGGATGTGTGGAGGAATTTGAGTGACATGGGTCAGATATAACATGTATGGGGATACATGGTGGCATCTCATCTTGAACCACCACTTCGGGTCAGCTAGGGTGGAAAGGTGAAGAGATACAACCCATAACCACCCTACCACCCATAAGACCACTATAAATACACACAAATGCATGGAATTTTAGGAGAAGCTTGGAGAGAAGTTTAGACTCATTATTACCTTCATAGTGCAAGAAGAAACCAATACTAGAGCCATTATATATTAGAAGGGGAATCTATCTATCCATGATGTTAAGTGGAGGAACAAATGAGTAGGATGAACGATTTATGAGAGGAATTTCAATGCAATAGAGAAGGATGACATGTATATGGGTTGATGGATGTGTGGTAGAGTGAAATCAAAATGTAGGTTTGAGCGCAAGTCTAAAAATAGGGGTCAAGTGGCTTTGCAACCCATTAGGATGGACAATTAATGTGACAAGGACCCTCACCACCCATTTTAGGGTGATTTCTTATCCAATTTGATATTTGATTATGGGGAAAGGTTGTGAAGGCCTACCATAAATACCTACAGTAAGAGTTTTGGTGGAGAACCGTCACCCTACCCTGAGGGTGCTCACCTAGGGTGTGTAGGATTTTTGGGGGTGTTTTTCCATTATATGGGGGAGTTAGGCTTGGGAATTATTTTACCTTATATTATCGTAGCATTATAATATTTTTTATTGATATATTTGGGTGGACCAAGAGGGTGTCACCTCACACACATAATTGGTGTACATTTTACATGGATGTTTATATGTACTATTGTGTCATTTTATTGCGACAATTTTTTTATCATGGCACACTTGTACATGTGGATGATACATGATGTTGATGGATGAATGTTTGAAATTATAATTTTGTTAATATTGAATGTTAATTCCATAAACATAATATATCTAAAACATGACAAAAGTATAAGGGATAGAGGCGTAGTTTGGAAGTGCAGTACTTGTAAGTTAGTCATTGTTATTACGAGGAGCCTCACTGATGCCACACACTCAAAGGACTCAAGGTGCCTTGACTTAAGGGATGCTCTAGGGGCATGAAAATTTGTATCAAAGCTAAAATATGTAAGAGCTTTTTCAATAATGGTACAACTCTTCTCCAACCGAGAGTTGGTATCAAAGCTAAAAGATAGAAGAGCATGTGTAGTAGTGGTGCAACTATTTACCCACCATAGTTGGTATTAGAACTAAAATAAGGAAGAGCATGTGAAACAATGGTGTATCCCTTCATCAATTGACAATTAGTATCAGATCTAAAAGAAGGAATAGTGTGCCCAGCAGTGTTGCAACTCTTCACCAATGAAGGGTTCATATTAGAACTAAATAATGAAGAGCGTGTGTATCCATTAGGGGCATTTTACGTGATTCAATACGCCTCTGATACCAACATGATACAAGATATTTTCATTGGTTGATGTTCGTAGAATTGCATGAAAGAGCATGTAAAAACCATATGTGAAAACACTTAAAGAGGAAGCAACATAAAGGAGATTGTAAAGTCAATGCACACAATGTTTGATAATAGAGTTCATTCAATGTGGACTACATCTCTGGGCCCTGCTTAATTAGTGGATAGGCATATTCATTCATCTTAGAAAAAATGAAAATGAGTACATAGAAAAATACATCATTATACCTCCAATCTTGGGAGTGACTTGAAGTTCCACTATTTAAAAAAGAACATCACAATACTAGTAGGTCCGTATTGTGTTTCTAATACTTTTGACTGTAAACATGATCCAATTCTGAAAGGTGCATTTTTGTCTGGAACTTCATGCCCAACAATTAATGAAAAATGAAGGCTTCTACCATGAGCCATGATATCTACTACTCAGATACCAAATATGGTTGTACCATTAAAATTATTGCAAAATTCTGAGTAAAATGAGTATAAACTCAACTATATTTTTCCACCATCATCTCTAGATCCCCAGAGAATCTTCAAGATTCCACAACAACATCTAAAGGGAATATTGTGGCATATTCTAGGGAATATTCCCTTGGAATATGCTATCCTCTTAAACTACACCCACAAGGTTCCATCGCCTAGTTCCTAATGAGTTAGGGTTCTGCATTTTCACGGTTCTATGGTCGTTTATTCTGCCTCCTCGTCACATGAATGAAGTAGGTTTTATGTGTTCGGATGTCAGCGGTGAAACCAATGTCTGCTTCACTGGAAGATTGCTTGGCACATAGTGTATAAAGAAGTTTTGTTTGGGTAGGTCCAGGGGTTAGACCCCACGACCCACCTGTTTTTGGTTATAGATATAAAAGCGTTGTATTATATAAACTATCAACTTGTTTTAAATATTAAATACCATTGTTTAATAAATAACTATACACTACTTTGAACTCCATCGAAACCCATTGGTAAAACTGCTACTTCTTATATATATGTTCAAACACCACCGACCACTGATGGTTTTCAATTGTTATAACAAATTTTTTTCTCTTTTAAGACCGTCATGATTATATTAAAACCATCTTCCTTATTTTGTTAACTGCCGAATGTTGCTGCTAACCGTTGACTATTAGGTTTTACTATTAAGTTTAGAAGTCTAATCCATCGTCGATTAACCATTTTAAAATATTGAAAAATTCGTTATAACTGTTACACTACTTGGAACTTGACATGTTGGTTCTGCCCCCCTGATGGTTACTATAATCGTTGATATAGATTACTAAAACTTTTTTGAACTGTCGATTCCATCCGTTGAACCGGGTTGGTTGGGGCTCGACTAGCAGTTCGTTCGGTGCCATGTGGCACCATTTGATTAGGCCATGTGCCCCCATTGGGCCTCAAATCACTAGTCACCTACCCACACCAGCGATTGTACTGCCACATTTCTCTAGCTTGTATTCATACATGTGTGCCACGTAATGCTGACTGGGTTTCATATGTCCTCTTCAGGCAACACCACATCATGCTGATTGTACTACATGGTGGCACCACATGGCTCTTTTTTATTGACCTATTTGGCTGTCCACAAATGCCAAAAATAGGTGACACTTGGCAGGCCCGCAGGTTGCCACATCACCTTGCTAACATTATATTGATGTTAGACATATAAAATGTTGATATGATCATCCATGCTTGACTTTGACTTCTTTTTTTTTCCATTTTGATCAAAAACTTTGATTGGCCATAAATCCTACATATGAACTCAGATTAAGGATTATGCTATTGGAAATATTGCAATGAGCTCTTTGATATGGATTTGGTTTCATTTCAATCCGAGGAATTTTATTTTTGCGTGCCACATGTCCTTTTCAGGTGATGCCACATCATTTTGATTGTACTACATGGTGATGCCACATGGCATGTTGTGGAGGTGCCATGTGGCACCATTTTATATGACCATTTGATAGTCCAAAAATGCCAAAAGCAAGTGACTTGTGGCAAATCCATGGGCTAATACATCACCCTACTGACATCAAAAAGATGGATTGTTGATGTCTTCTTCCATGCTTTATTTTGACTTCTTTTTTTTCGCATTTTGACCAAAACATTTGACTAGCCATAACTCCCACATGCGAACTCGGATTGAGGCGTTGTTTGCACTGTCAGAAAGCTTATGATGAGCTCTTAAATCTAGGTCTAATTTTTCTACAAGCTAAGAACTTTTTTCTGGGCCATTAGGGATCCACTTGGATCATTCCTCCCCACTAAAGGAATTTTTGTCATCCAAAAGTATAAATAGTAATGTAATCTTGATCTGCATAACAAATGCCTCTAATATATCACCTTTCCTTCCCTTCACCTTAGTACTTCGAAACCATGAATGATGAAGCTGACACCTATATCTATATGCAAATCTATAATTGTCAATACATGTCGAACTTGCAAGATCATACTTGCCAAGAGTTTATAGAAAACTCATGGCCACGTTTTACAATAGAAACCGTACCCTTTGTTGTCCAAACAAAAGGCCAAAATATCACTATGTTTCATATACAAGTGATGTTATACATTCATCACTTTTACAAACATTTTCGCAACCTGTGATTTACAATGGTGGCCATACTCATCTACATAAAAAGGCTACCCATATCTTACCTAAAAAAGCTAATGGGATTTCTTCCTATAGTTGGTTTCCTTGTTGAACTACTACATTGGTTGGTTCCTTCATAGGTGCTTTCATATGCTCCCAGTACTTTTTTAGGCTTAGCTCTAGATGGAGCTTCCAACATGTGGATTTTTTATGTCCACCACTGTTTCAATGGCTCAATGGTGCTCTTCTTTTTCCCCTGATGTGTAGATGGATCTTTATTTTGTTTCTCCTTCTTGGTTGACATAACCTTCCTTGAACGATTGTCTCTGGTGTATGTCTAGCGAGGAGAGTTTCCTTAGCTCTTCATCTAAAATTATCACCTCACTTTTGAGATGACCCACTATCACGACTGCTAGAGTGGTGTGATGTAGCCTTGATTTGCATTGATTTAGAATCCCTTTCTTCTGTGACTTTAGAGTGTTTTTTAAATGCACCAAATTATTCATCATAATGAGAACATGAAACTAAAGAATTACTGACACTATTCACCTCATTTTCCGATTTTGGAGTGGGTGAGGATGGCATCACTAATCCTCCATTACACTGCAACTTTACCAAGGCCTCTTCTATAGATTGTAAATGAAGTTGTAATATTTTCTTCTCCTCTTATACTTCTTATAACAGTCTCCTCAATTCAACATTATCTGCTTGAATTCTCTGGTGATGATGATTTGAATGATAAGAAGAAGATGAAGAAGAAGAATATTCACTTGAATATGGAGATGGAGGTTCAGGAGGTTCCCCTCTAAATCCTTGGTTCATTGAAGCATCAACCTCTGATTGAGATTTGTTCTTCTTTTCCTTCTTTGCTATTCTCTTCACATAATGTACAAACAATTTATCTACCATGTTTCCCTTCCTATAAAAATCTTGACGTAAATCTTTGTCAGTCTCCATGTTCCTTCTTCATGTTGCACATCCAATCTCTGGGTCTAAAGGATTAAGTTTCCCTTCACCCTTTTTGAGCTTGGCCTTGGTTATCATTCACACTTGCAATTCACATCAACAAGAAGACTTATTTGATACCAAACTTGATTCAATATGCTTTTGATACCAACATGATCCAAGATCTTTTCTTTGGTTAATGTTAGTAGAATTGCATGAAAGTGCATGTAAAAATCATATATGCAAACAATTAAAGAAGGAGAAACATAAAGGCGACCATAAAGATAATGCACATGTTTTTTTATAACATAGTTCATCCACTTTGGACTACGTCTTTGGGCCTTGCTTCAATAGTGGGGAGGCTTCTTCATTCATCTCAACAAAATTGAAATGAGTACATCGAAAAATACATCATTATGCCTCCACTATTGGGAGTGACTTGAATTTCCATGGCTCACAACACAATAATCATAACACCAACAGGTTTGTCACGTCCTTTTGAGACTTTTGACTATAAATGTGAACCACTTATGAAAGGTGCATTTCTAGCTCAAACTTCATGCCAAACAAGTAATGAAAAATGAGGGCATATCCAACATGTAGCTGCACCATTGAAATCCTTACAAGATTACGAGTAAAATGTGTATAAACTCAGCTATATTCCACCACCATCATCTATGGACCCCCCAAAATATCTTCAATATTCCACAAAACATCTAAAGGGAATATTTTTGAAGGGAATATTCTCCTAGAATATGCTCTCCTTGATAATCATGCTAGCAGTGTTCCTCCTCCTAGTTCCTGGTGTGTTAGGGTTCTACAATGTCACAATTCCACAACCCTCCGCTCTCGTCTCGGCTTCGTCTTCTCGTTGCATGAATGGAGTGGGTTTTATATGTTTGGGTTCCAACGATGAAACAAAAGCATACCTCACTAGTGACTTCATTGGCACACAACATATAAAGAGGTTGTGGTTGGGTAGGTTCAGGGGTTAAACCCCGCAACCCACCCAATTTTTGGTTATAATTATAAAAACGTTTGTATTATATAAACCATTGAACAATTTTAAATATTAAAGATTGTCATTTAATAAATAACCATACGCTTCTTGTAACTTTCTCAAACCGCCATTGGTAAAACCATTACCGCTTATATATATGTTCAAACATCATTGGTTGTCAACAATTTTCAACTGTTATAACAAAGTGTTTGCCCATTTTAAAAACCACACTATTATATTAAAACCATCTGCCATATTTCGTTAACTGTTGAATGTTTCCGTTGAGTATTGACTGTCAGGTTCCACTGTTAACTTTAGAACTATAACCTACTTTCAGTTAACCATTTTCCAGTATTAAAACATTTGTAATAACTGTTTCACCGCCTGGAACTTGACGTGTTGGTTCCGCCCCTTGACAGTTACCGTAATTGTTAATATATATTATTAAAAAATTGTTGAACTTTTGAGTCTGCACATTGAACCAAGTTGGTTAGGACCTGATTTTCCATCCATTGGGTGTAATATAGCACCATTTGATTGCACCATGTGGCCCCATACCATTGGGCTACAAATCACTGGTCACTTGGCCATGTCAACAACCATACTACTACATTGCTCTAACCTCTTTTCTTGCGTGTGTGCCACATCAAGCTGACTAGGTACCACATGTACCCTTCAAGTGACGCTACTTCATGATGCTTGTACTACATGGTGGTGCCATAGGGAACACCCTAGTGGTGTCATGTGGAATTCTATGGGGGTGCCATGTGGCACTTTTTCATTGGCCCATTTGGTAGTCTAAAAATGCAAAAAAAGGAGACACATGGCATTTTCACAGGTTGCCATGTCATGCTAACGTTAATAATAAAGAGCGTTGATGTCATCATCCATGCTTGAATTCGACTCTTTTTTTGCCATTTTGACCAAAACCTTTGACTGACCATAACTCTTGTATATGAACTCGAATTGAGGTGTCACTTGCACCATTGGAAATCTTGCAATGAGCTCTTCAATATAGTTCTACTTTCATTGCAATCCGAGGACTTTGATTTTTGGGTGCCACATGTCCTCTTCAGACGGCGTCACATCATGCTGACTATACTACATGGTGGTGCCACATGGCACATCCTAGTGGCACCACATGGCGCATTGTGGCATGCCATGTGGCACTTTTTTGTTGGTCCATTTGGAGGTTCAAAAATGTCAAAAACAAGTGACACGTCACATGCCCATAGGATACCACATCACCCTACTGACATCATGCCAACATCAACAATATGGACTAGTGACGTCATCATCCATGCTTTAATTTGACTCTTTTTTGCCATTTTTATAAAAAAAAATTGATTGCCCATAACTCCTACTTATGGACTCAAATTGAGACGTTGCTTACGTTGTCAGAAAGCCTGCAACAAACTCTTCGACATGGTTCTGGTTTTGCTACAATCCGAGGAAGGTAATTTTTTGGGCCATTACGGAGCCACCTAGATCACTGTATTTTTTTCATATCTCCTTGTATGTGTTGGTTGGATCATACGGTATATTAGTGGACCAACATTTAATGTCAATCTAGGATCTGTGGAATTTGAGACACAACACTGAAAACTCCAAAGAAAGACTTCAACAAATTGCAAAAAAACCCTAGTTTGTTTAGAAAGTGCTCATACATTGAGTTCCTACGCTTACTCAATATTTTCTCTATTCCCGCACTAAAAAACACTTATTAGAAATAAAACCCTAATTATTGTAACACCAAACTTGCAGTTCTATCAACAACTAAAAGAAAACCTTAATTATTAGCAATTGGAGAGAAAATCCTAATTGAAAAGAAAACCTTATTTATGGAAAATCAATGAGAAAACCCTAGCTACAGATAAATTTGGAAAACAAGCCCTAATTATTGACAAGTAAAGAGAAAATTGAAATGCAAGCCCTAGTTACTGATTAGCAGGAAGCCTGAGCAGTAATTAAGTTGGACTGAGCAAAATATTATCTCAACAAAACCATGAGAAAGGAAATTAAGATCATGGACAATTCATCATTGTAGATCAACCCTTTCACACTCAAGGCAGAATTTTCAAGACTATTATGATTATATACCCAATTCTAGTGAAAATTGTCTCTCTGTGAATGTAAAAGAAATCCCAAATCTATATGTGATATTTTTCAGTCAAACAATCCTATAATGCATAAAATTTATGTCTCTTAGACCTAATGCAAACTACAAATCTTCATAAACTCACTTCGTAGAAGTTCTGCAAACAAGAATAATTCTTGACAACTTTTGAAATCTACAAGACTAGAAATTAATATTGAATCTTGTGAAATGAGTCTTTATTGAAAGACCTACAACAGTATTAAAAAAAATTACTATTGCTAAAAATTAGATCTTCTGAACCAAGAAAATATATGTATGTTGTGTGTTAATATGAAAGTGTGTTACTAGGAGTAATGAGAAAAAGCATAGGCTATGCCTTTTCATAATCAATTCTACAGGTTATGAATAAGTTTAAAATATACCATTTTAATTCTAGAGAATCATATTATGTAAAATGATACCTGAAGTTAAATTCTTTTGAGACAAGTGTGTATCACAATATCTGAAGGAACAAAACTCGTTTATCAAAGCATCACTGCACATATTTGTAAACCAAGTAAACATTGTATAGATAAACTCCATTTTAGTGTGAAGGCCTTAGTAAATCTAGAAAATCGATTTAATACCTTTAAAGTTATAGAATATTTAATGTTATAATCATTAAAAAAAATATGAGATCATAACGAATCTATTGCATGAAACATTATAGATCTTGTCTTGGGATTGAACCCCAAAAACTCTTGAACAGGGTATGCAACCAGTCGAAGTTCACATAAAAGAGATTTTATTATGGTTTACAATTAACAACGGCTTGTATGTAGTAGTAGTATACTTATTCTTTTGATCACAATATCTCCAATTTCATATGTCAATATAAAAAAAATACAAAATAAATATTTTATCTTAGGGATGCAGATCACGTAATCTTTATTGTTTTTTTTTTTTACAGGAACGGTTATGGTGCTTTGTATTAATCTTAGGCAAAATGCCGAATTCTGATTACACTTTGAGCTTCTTTATCCTGCTGCATTTTTTTGCTGAGAGAGCAGCTACAGCTTACAGTTTCCTTCCTAAAATAGATCCCTACTGAGGTGGTTCCAGCAATTTCTCCCCACTTGAAAATACAAACAAATTGGCTTAGGAGCAGGCAATAAAACATGACAGCTAATTAATTACGGAATGGGATCCCATGATTCTTCATCCTCTTTGTTTTTGGTCCCAGCAGGAAGGAGGACAGCTTTGTTGGCTTCTATGTCCGCCTTTTTATTGTGGATTCTTAGCACGTGATAGTACTTCAGTTCCTGAAAGTTTTTTCCAATATCTTTGATCCTTCTAATTAGCCTTGCAAGGCTGAGATCCTGAACAGGGGTGCTGGAGTTCATTGCATTTATAATGACTTGTGAGTCACCTATGACGATTGCTTCCTTAATGTCCAGATCTTTGAGGATCTTGAGACCTTGTAATAGGGCCAAGGCTTCAGCCTGAATACTGGTGGTGTGATCTAGTCCCCAGGCGTAGGAATGAATTTTTTCCCCGGTTTGGTTTAGGACAACACCTCCTGCACCTGCTTTGCCTGGATTACCCTTAGCAGCTCCGTCGAAGAAAAGGGTGTGTCTTGCTTGTGCTGTTAGCCAATCTTGAAAGTTAATCTCAGTTTTTCTTATTTGCCATTCTTTGAGGATGGGAGCTTTTTTGTCTGCTGGCTGAAATGGGAGATCAAGCTGTGATCCCCAAGCTATGTCCTGCTGTCTGAGATTGCTGTCATATTTTATATCCATTAGACATTCCTTTATATGGCTTTTTATCTTGACTTCCAAGGCTTTGAGATTCTGCTTGATGTCTCTAAAGATCCTTTTGTTTCGCTCGATCTACAGCTGCCAACAGATGATTTTTGGAAGGATCGCCCAGGTTGCTTTGATAATCAGATTTTTGGGGGAAGGACCAGGGAATCTGTTAGACCAATCTGCGAAAAGCTCATAAGAGGATCCAGGGACAGCGAAATTTGGGTCTAACGCATGGGTGAATTGGGACCAAATATGCCTGGAGAAAATACATTCGAGAAGCAAATGATTTACAGTCTCAACGCTGTCATTGCACAGCGGGCACATGGAAGGGCCGTTGAAGCCTTTTTTCTGCAGGTTGTCATACGTTAATATTCTCCCATGACAAACTGCCCAGGCAAAAAAGTCGACCTTAGGCCATGAGGGCTGGCGCCAAACGTTTTGCCACGGGGCTGGGTTCTGAGGAACGTGAGGCTTCTCTGTCAGCTTGGCGTATCCCTGAGAAACAACATATCCTTTGACGCTTGATCCCCAGCCCATCTCGTCCCTTTTCTTCAAGTGCGTGGGAGCCATACCTTGAAGGGCGTCAAACAGCATGTTCCTTTCATCTTTCAGATTGTCCGGAACATTTAAATGTTTCCATCCTGCCCAGGATTGATTACTCCAGCAAGAGATATCCCAAAGCGTTGTCATTCGTTCTCTGTCCAGCCAGCATCTCAGCGCATTGATGGAGGTTCGGGCTTCGATTGGTTCTTTGCTCATCACTCTGTCAGACCAGATTTTAATGTTTTTACCGTTGCCTGGGATCCAGAAGGCGTGATCTATGATTAAAGATGCGGCCTTGTCATAAATTCTGAGGAAAGTCGAGTTGGCCAGGCGGTTTACAATGTTTAGACATCTGAGTCTTGGTCCTTTAAAATATTTTTTCCAGATCACTTTTTGAGCCCAGCCAGGCTTTGGGGCGATGATCCTCCACACTATTTTTGCAGCCATTGCTACATTTTGATGCCGAAGGTTTTTGAAGTTAAGTCCACCTTCCTTTAGAGGCTTGGATATGGTGTCCCAGCTTATCAGAGGAATTTTCTTTTCATTTTGTTTCCCACCTTTCCAAAAAAATCTCCTTATGTATTCCTCCATTCTGTTTAAAATAGAAGCTGGAGCGAGAAGACTTGCGAATTGGAATAGTGGCAAGCTGTTTAGGACAGATTTAATTAGAATTGTTTTGCCTGCAGCATTCAGCCAGGAGAAGCCCCAGGCTTGGATTTTGGACTTGAACTTTTCTAACTGAGGAATCCAATCTTTGCTGGTAGGTTTCTTTTGAGCTATTGGAAGTCCCAGATATTTGAAGGTTGACCAGGAGGAGGAAGCTTCGAACCCCAGACATCTTGATATGGCAGCTAGGATCCTGGGCGATGTGTTCCAACTGTAAATGTGACTTTTGCTGTTGTTGATTACGCTGCCTGATGCTTCACTAAATTCGTCCAGCACCTCTTTAAACTTTGTAGCAGAAGGAACAGAAGCAGGGCCAAGCAACAAAGTGTCATCTGCAAATAAAGCATGATTGATGTTTTTGATTCCTCTGGCAATGCACAGTCCATTGATCTCTTGATCCTGTAGCTTTTGATCAAGAAGGAAGCTGAGGGCTGAGGCCTGAATGACGAAGAGGAGGGGGGATAGAGGGCACCCCTGCCTGAGCCCTCTCGTGGCCTTAAAGAAGTCGGTGGCTCTTCCGTTAATGAGGGGAGCTATCCATGGCTCCGAAATACAAGCCCTTATCCAGTTAATGAACTTTGTACCGAAACCTAGCTTGCACATGACATTCAATAGAAAACTATGATTGACTCGGTCAAAAGCATTTGCTAAATCGAGTTTGATCACCATACCTTGTTCTCTTCGGATTTGGCTCGAATGGATTGCTTCCTGGACCAGAAGGAAGTTGTCTACGATCTGCCTCCCGTGGATGAAGCCTCCTTGATTCTGAGGGATTATTTTAGGAAGGAGAAACTTCAATCTGTTTGCTATTACTTTGGTTATCAGCTTGTACCCTGTATTGCATAGAGAGACTGGCCGGAATCTATTGAAGCTGTTAGCCCCTTTTTCTTTGGGAATAAGAGCCAAAAAAGCAGAGTTTGTACTGCCTCCGATTTTCTAAACGTTTTGGGATTTTTGGACCATTTTGAGAAGATCTTTTTCAATAATAGGCCAGCACGCTTGAAGGAATCTAGCTGAGAAGCCATCCGGTCCTGGGGCCTTGTCTGGATCCATGTCGAAGAGTGCTTTTTTCACCTCCTCTTTTGAGACTTTGGTCTCCAACAGTTCATTGATTCGCTGGGTGATTACCAAGGGAATGTGATTTAGAATCTTCGGAGATTGACTTGGGTCCTTGTCTTCGCTGTACAGGATCTGGAAGTGAGTAAACGCAACTCTCTTTATATGTTCGAAGTCCTTGTGAATGTCTCCCTCCTCTTTTATTTCTGATATAGTGTTGAAATATTTCCTTGCCTGGGCTTGCTTATGAAAGTAGGCAGAATTCCTATCCCCTGCTTTGAGCCAGAGGTTTCGAGATTTCAATCTCCAATACTCTTCTTCAGATAGACAGGCCTTGTGATATTGTTGTTGAAGCTGTATCTCTTTTTCTACTGCGTCCTTGGTAAGTACTGCGTTTTCCATGCCAGATTGGTGAGCCAACAGATCTGCTTTAATAGACTTCCTTGTTGTAGTTGGGCTGGGAAGCGATTTGGCCCATCCTTTTAGTGCTCTTTTTGTTCTTCTGAGTTTTTCCTCCCAAATGTAAAATGGCGATCCAATCACCGGGTGGTTCCAGCATTCTTTGACTATTTGCATGAAGTCATTCTCCTTTATCCAAAGAGGACTGAACCTAAATGGGATAGGGCCCAACACATGGTGAGTTGATAAATCTAGCATTATGGGCTTATGATCAGAGGTGCTATTGGCAAGGATATTCATTCTAGGCTCTAACCCTAGTAGCAGGAAGGAGCTTTGTATTATAAATCTATCTAGCCTAGCGGCAATGTGGCCAGGGCCCAATCTTTTGTTAGTCCAAGAATACTTACCTGAGGAAGGTTTAATGTCCAGCATGTCCCAGTCTTGCACTATGTCCTCGACCCATTCTCTAGCCGGGTCTTTGACAATGCTGCCTCCCCTTTTCTCTGATGGGTGAAGGGTGAGATTGAAGTCTCCAGCAATTATAATATTCTCCAAGTCTGTCTGGTCTGCTTGCTGTCTTAGAGAGTCCCAGCATGCTTTTTTTTCCCCAACGTTGACTGGAGAATAGACGTTGAAGAGGCAGACCGTTATCTTGGTGTCTAGGTTCTGCAGCTTTAACATCAACCAATGGGTTTCCCTGGTCTCTAACAGGACTGAAAATTTATTGGGATTCCAGAGAGTGCCTATTCCTCCTGAGGCGCCGCGGGCTGATATTGCTCTTGCTTCGCTTTTATTCCAAATTTTCTTGCTTGTTTGAAGGAAGATTGTGTCTTCCAGTTTAGTCTCCTGGACCAGTAGCAGATCTGGGGTTTCTGTTCTGATTAGACTTCTGAGAGCTTCTTCTTTCATTTTACTCCCCATCCCTCTGCAGTTCCAGGAGATAACCTTCATTATTTATATTTCGGATGAGCTCCCTTGGAGCCTTGGAGCGGGTTTTTCAATACCTTTGGCTTTGTAGCTAACATTTTTTCCAAGGTTGGCTGGCTTCCCTGGAGTTTTTCTTTGTAAGTTTCCTGTTCCCTTTTTTCTCTCTCTGATTTCCGGCCTCTTGTTGAT
The DNA here is from genome assembly GCA_000404065.3 of Pinus taeda. Taxonomy (NCBI): domain Eukaryota; kingdom Viridiplantae; phylum Streptophyta; class Pinopsida; order Pinales; family Pinaceae; genus Pinus; species Pinus taeda. The sequence goes on from APFE030113036.1 coordinate 180,582, forward strand.
CTTCTTACCGGGGAGTGGGAATCTCCTATTTCTCCTTCCTCTTCTAATTCTTCCGTTTGCTGCTCTTCTTCTTCTTCTTCCGTGTGGATGCCTTTAGGGTTTGGTCTTTTGAGAGAGGCCAATGGTTCTTCTTTCTCGTATTCTTGGGCTGAGCCTTTGAGATTTTCCACCTCTCTGGGGGAGCCTGGGGTTGAGCTTTTCCTTGGGGATTCTGGCTTTTGGATCTCTACCTCTGGCGTTTCCTCTGTCGGTTGACTTAAGAGAATGAATTTGTTTTCTTGCGCCTTTTTGGTGGGAGGCTTTTGGACATTACCCTGAGAGGTTCCTTTGCCTGATGGTCCCCCCTGTTTCTGTCCCCTATGATTGCCTCTGGCTCTTTTTACTTGATTCCATCCCTCTTCTTGTCCTTTCTCAGGTTCTGGATTAGTCGGGCAATTTCTCGCAAAGTGTCCGTACACATGGCATTTCCTGCATTTGAATGGCAGCTGTTCATAATCCAGGATCTGCACATGGGACCAGCTACCGACTCTGAGTTTGACTGCTTCTGGTAGACCTTCCTCTAGATCTACCTCCACACAAATCCTGGCACAGTCGTACTGATCCTTGTTGCTTGCCCGGTCAATAAATTTCCCTAGGGAGTTACCGATGTGCTTCAGAGATTCCCAGTTCCAGCAGTGGATCGGCAGATTTGGCAGCCGCACCCATACTGGGACAGCCTTGGGGACATCAACCGCTGGGTCGAAATCCGGATTCCAATTGTTTAGGTAGAGACCCTGAGGGCCCATGAAGTACGGTCCATTTCGAAAGATCAGGTCTTTGTCTTCTTTGGAGGTGAATTCAAAAAGAAAAAACCCCCTTCCAAGAAAATAAGAGGCCACGCTTTGGCTGATCAGAGGCATCCAGTTCCTGTTCACCCATTGCTCAGTGGTTTTTGGAGAAGGCCAGAGTCCGGTGAATTGGCCAATAAGAGCTCGATCCGCCAATGACAAGGCAACTTGCATGGGAGTCTCCGGGGGCAGGGAGATCTCTGGTATTTCATCGATCTTCTTGATGAATTTGGAGACATCGGTTTTCTTTTTTGGAGGAAGCCCTACCAGGAGGTGATTGAAGGCGTCTTCAGCAGGGCTGGAAGACGAATTACCCTGAGCCTCCATCAGTCTTGCTGCCGGCCGCCACACGGGCAGCGTAGCACAGTTTGATCTTCAGCCAGCAGAAACTGAATCAATCAGATCTGGATCTTTCAGGTCCGAGGGCAGGGATGGCGATCTGCAGGAAGGCCCGCGAAGGGCGGATCTGGGGGCCGAGGCTCGAATCGCCCTGAGCTCGTGCGCGCAGTCGAGAGCTCCGTCCAAGAATCTCTTTCCGGCACGTAATCTTTATTGTTATGTACAACCCTTGGTTGATTTTCCATGTAAATAAAATAAGACCAAGGTCATGGGAAACATATTCCAAGCTAAATTCTGACAAAAACACTTTAGTGGGAATCACTTGTGATTAATTTATGGCTATGGAAATTGGTAAAGGAAGTGGCAAAGGAAAAGAGGCAATAATTGGCATTTATTTACGAAAATAAAGGAAAATAGGAGAAAAGGAAAGTGAAGAGACACAGATTTGCATGCAAGGGAAATTAGATGAAAAATGAAGGAAAATGAATAAAATAGAGGCCTTAATGATAAAAAGGATTATGCGGATCATTTCACAACTTTTGTTAGTTGAGTTTTGGCTCTCTAATTTCATTCTCTCATACTCTTGTACACTTAGAGTATTCTTGGAGCACTTTGGAATTCACTTGGATTCAAATAAAGAAGGAAAAGGAAGGTAGGGAGCACATGGAAACAATTGGATCAACAACTACAACTGGATTTCTTTGTAGGTAACATATTACATGTGTGATTTCCATGCTAATTTTTGGATGCATGGTATATGCATGTGATTCCTTAGTTATGTTGTATCATTGGAATGGAAATTTTACTAGATTGGTAATGGTTTTAGCCTAGCCTTGCCTTGCCTTGCCATTTTATGAATAGCCACCGTATTATGGGTTTTTCCAAAAAAATAAAAATTTGATTGGTTATCATGTTCCTGATGGTTGCGGGTTGGAACAAACACTCTAGAAGCTCTGGAATAGTTTTGGTTGAGGTACTAGTTCTTGGAGCCATAGGTTGGGACAAAAAAACTGGAGCCCTTGGTAGGTTGAGTTACTAGTCCCTACAGTCGCGGTTGGAATAAATACTCTAGAGCCTTGGAAGGTTGTGGATCGAGTTACTAGTTCCTAGAGCCCTAGTAAATGTGGGTAGAGACCGATCTGGTTGACGTTAAAGATTTCCAAACCATAGAGGTGGAATCACTGTGGTTTAGGGTTGAGGCGGTTTGGCCTCTGGAACCCCTGGTTGGTTTTTTCTTGGTTTAATCCATGAGAACCCACATTCATGCTTGGAATATGGTGCGAGGGTGATTGGCTCAAAGAGAGATTTGGTTCAACCTAATCCATGATTGGGTGGTATGTGGAAATCCCTAACTTGGTTGGCATTTTCACATATTAATAAGAGTTATTTTCCTGCTGTGATTCATGAATACTTGTAGCGATTATGTTGGCGATAATATGACTGAGTTGATTAATTATTGGCTATATGATGTAATCTATTTATGGGTCTTGATATGTTTTGGTAAGTTATTGATTGGTTGATGAATGCACAGACTAACAAGTGTTATTGCAGCTAGTTGGAGAGGGCTTACCGCCTTCTTGTTTATTTTTAGAGGAAGAATACCACTTTATGATCAGATATGCATTCATGACCTATATCTTACATGTTTTCCATATGTTTGACGCAATGTCTATTATGGATTAGGCAGTCTAGGTTAAGTTTTTTCTTCAAGTTTGAATGTTTATAATTTTTGTTATACAAATAATGATTATGAAAAGTTACATGCAATTTTGGGCAATGTTCTAGAAGTCGGCCTCAAAAGGTGGCACAAATCCCATAACCACATGCTCAAAACTAAAGGATTTAGCCAATCACTGCATGGAAGCAAGCCCATACATGTGGTTGGAGGCCTATAATCACACTCTTTCCTAGTTGTGTATGTGATTGGGGTGCTAGCTCAGAGAAAAAATGGTCCAACTTAGGGATTGATCACCTGGGATGGTTTTTTAGCTCCTGAGTGATTTGTAGTCACTATACGATGCCAATAAGTGTTCAGTTGTAGGCCCCAATTCCTTAACTAGAACTTGGAGGTCGGTTCATATCATAGTGACACTCATTTCATGTTTACCCAAACAAGCTTGTGAAATTTGGTAAATTTGGGAGGAGGCGTTACAAATTGTTATCAAAGCGAGGTTGCAACAACAGACCTCAAGGTAGATGTGGTTGTTATGCATGCATGTTAGTTGTCAATATGGTTTCTACGCATGCATTATGATGGTCATTGTTGCAGTCTTATGTCGTCATGTTGATGTTGAGATGATTGATATGTTGATTTCATTATGTTTATACATATTGTGCTAATCTGGATTGATTTGTCTAGATGAGATGACCTCCCATGAACTTCACTAAGCTATGTTTTATTATGTTTATAGTAATAAGAAGATTAGAGATGATGAGCATAACCATGGATTACAGTTCATGCAACTCTCCTTATAGATTAGCTAAGTAGCAAGGAGATGAGTACTCTCTTGATATAACAGATACACTAAGAATTTTAAAGTAAAAAAGCAAAAGTTGCAAAGCAGAAAATGACAGGATAATTCAGTCACATGAAAGGCTTGCAAGAGCTTAGGAAAATCAAGTAGAGGTCAATGTAGTGTTCCTTAAAATATTATTAGATTTGTAGAGATAGGGACAACTAAGAATTTGTTATGGACGAGAGGAATGTAGAAATGGGACATATGGAAGCAAGTCTCATGGAGGGAGCAAGTCAAACAAGGATGACATAGACAGAGGTGGCAGATTGTTGGATACACCTAACAAGAGAGGTAGTGGATATGGTTTTTATTCTAGTTCGGGATTAGAGAGACATCATGGTCATCACCACTATCATCCTTATATGAGAAGTGACAAGCAATACTTGTCGAATGAGTTCAAGAAAGCCAAGCCTCCTAACTTTAATGGAGAGTTGAAGAAACCCTAAAATGCAAAATTATGGATACTTGGGATGAAGAAGTTCTTTGAGCTGCATGATTATATAGAGCATATGAAAACCAAGATAGTTATTTTCAGTCTCAAAGGAAAATCATACATCTGGTGGGAATATGTGAAGCATATCAGGAGCATCAAGATAGATGAGTTAAGTTGGCATGAGTTTAAAAGAACCTTCAAAAAGATGTACTTGTCTGAGAGATATTACGATGGAAAGGACAAGGAGTTCTATGAGGTGAAGATGGAATCTATGACAAATGAAGATTACATGACTAAGTTTCTGGAGTTGTTGAGGTATGTGCCATATCTTAAGGATGAGAAAACAAAGTTCGAAAGGTTCATTAGTGGATTGCCTTTAGCATTCAAGAATCAGTTTGAGTATGATGAACCTCGGTCATTGGAGGAAGCCATTGGAAAGTTGAAGCATTATTATGAGTAGTCTAAGCATAAGGTTGAGCCTAAGTGTGATTAGAAGAGGAATGGCATGTTAAGATTTACTGTAGAGATAATAAATTATTTACTGATATTAATAGAGAGGATGAATAACTAGCAACAATCATAAACACATAAACACACATGTTTATTTGGCAAAAACCCCAACTTTAGGGTGTTATCACCTGGATTGAACCCCAGGCTAAGGAAAGGCAATGCCAGGGTGACCACAAACCATGCTTAGCCAAGTAGCTATCCCTACTAGGCCAGAGAGGGCTCTCTACGTAAGGATCTCAGCCAAGATGACTGGATCAGGAAAAGGATATTAGGCTAGGTATAGTGGCACAAGGTTTGATTTGATTTTGAAGGGGTTTTGCTAGATCAGGAGGAGCCAGACAGTTAGGGCTAGGGAATTAGATCAAAATTGCAGGGTGTTCAATGGGGCAAGGTAGGCATAAGGTTTAGCACTCTAGGGATTGATGGCTAAGGTGTTTTAGACTGGTGAGAAGCTAGGAAGAGCATGTGATTACCATGGATCCTTCCTAGAGTGTAGAAAACATATAATGGTGAATATTTCCCCAAAGCAGAGAAGTGATGTTATGAATTCTACCTATCAACTTGAAAACATTCAGTTAGAAGCAATGAAATTATTAATGAAGTACACAAAACATTCTAACATATGATCACAATAGAAGAAACTGAACTAAACTTCATACCACATGGATCCCAAAGAAATAGCTGCAATTTTTATTAATCTCCTGCTAAACTGCTACAAAATGATGTTCTCTCAAAACCTAAGCATCCAACTGAGTCCAACCCTTTACAATGAGAAAGAAGAAGAAGATATAGACATTCTTTCAACCTCCTCCCATCCTCAGGGGCCGAATCTCTAAGATGAGGAGCTAATCTACCCAACACTAAACAAGAAACTATAATTTAGGCATCCTAACAACTTGCCTCTAAAAGTGAGAAAACTGATTCATTTGTACTCAAATTGACTTTTAATCTAATGAATCTACCCTCTACTACTAATTATCCATCATATTTACAGGAAAATTCATCATTTACATCAGTAAAAGATCCTCCATGAGAGAAAATCCATGAACATAGTCAAAACATAGAAAAATTGTCATCCTATGCAAAATTTTTCCTATGCATAGCGCCACTCATCCAACACGCAACACCATTGTCAGGTCCCTTTTGGAGGCCTTACGAGCATCCAAATTGAGCTCATGATATCTCATTGGAAATATCATCAAGTTTTCTTCCAAAACACCTATAATTGCTTTATTTTAAGCTCATTTGACCCCTCAAAAGTGGATTCTCCCAAGACTAATTTTGTGTGTCCAAAAAGTGGCAGAAAGGTCATTTTTAAGGTGTTTTTTGACTTTTTGGTGGACCAGTTCTTCCCCAAAAACTTAGCAAATGCCTAGGGTGCATGTAATCATCACTCTGAATCCAAAAATGTAAGCCATTTGTCCATTGGTTTCCCCTAGGAAAAGCATAGCGCTAACAGCGTTGCGCGTTGAGTCAGATTTTCTGTGTGTGCAATTTCCAAAATTTGCCAAAAACAAAAACTCATCCAAACTTGGTCAAAATTGGTGAGAAACACCATCATCAAGCATCCTGATGAGCCAAGGAAGCTTCAGCAAGCAACCTAAGCCTATCCTCCTCTTTTTTTTCTTTTAGACCCTGTATTAGCCTTGCTTTCATCTGTTTGACCCTTATATTACATATTTTGTTTTGGGTTCTGTAGTGGTAGACCATGTGCCTGATGATCTGGTTGTCCCTATTGACCTTTTGAAATAGCTTCTCTAAGTGCAAATTGACTCTTTCAAGCCAAATCTCTCTATCACCCTCAATTTCCTTCTCAATTGGAGTCAAAGTGACCAATGCCTCTTCCTCTTGAATTGTTGACTTACCCTTGTCACCTTGCCTTTTTATCTTGAGAAGTTCTAGCTCCATGAGGACTTTCTTATCACTCATCTGCTTGTTCTCTTGTTTTAGATATGTGATGACATACTTTTCTTTCTCTAAATTGTCCATCAATGCTTGGACTTGAGCTTCTTTCTCCTATATGATGGTTTTCTCTATTGTTGCTTCACCCTGAGGCTCTAAGTCAATTGCTCTATGCCATGATGAATATAATGATGTTTTGGCTCATCATGCTCCATCAAATCAAAGTCTCTTTCCTCCTCATCATCAAGATATTACACCTGCATCTTTTCTTTCCTTTTGTGCAGTTGTTGCACATGTACCTCTTGTGTTAATGAAGAAGGCAAAGCCCCTTCCACATCCTGTGGAGCAAAAACTTGCCTATCAGCTGCAAACAATCTTCTTGTGCCCCTCTAGTATGTCATGTAGGTCCCGAGCACCTCACTAGCTCTAGACTCTTCAGCCTTCTCATCTGTCTTCAACTGAGCACTTCTAGAAGGTCCTCCTGATTCTTGGGACATTGGTGGAGGAATTTGAGGACCCCTAAAGATGTCATGAGCAATAAATGTCTCCCAGGAGATGTTGAGGAGGTTAAGATGATGAAGCAAAATCATCTTGATCAGGGAATAATGATAAAGACTACTCATCTGCTGAGGGTATGGATTTTTCTGTACAAAGTGGGCCATCTTCTCAATATTCCTGAACAAGAAATAAGGGAGGTTTAACATCCTCACCCTGGTAAAATGCATGAGAAGCCTGATGTGATAGGTATACAGTCTGGAAAATCTGCCCTCATAAGTGAAATATTTCATGATGATTTTCATCATAGGGGCATACTTGTCTTCAGGAACCTGAAATGAAAAATCCTTTTAGCTTCATTTATGTACCTAAGTTTGATGCAAGGCTCATAATATTGTTCATCCAGGTCTTGTGCCTTGTACCATTTCTCTCCCACATTTGGAATCCTGGTTGCATTCACAATGATGGAGGGTGAAACTATGAATGCCACCCTAGCAAGAGTCACTTTGTTGTCACAAAGATTGGACACAAAAAGCCTAGTGAGCTCAGGATGGTGTTGAACTCTTTCTACCTGTTCACAAAACTTATAGCACCCTAGATGCCTGAAACAAGTGACAGCCAAATGAGAGGCCTACAACTCTCTGAGGTTTGATGGCTCTTCCCTAATAATTTTGCCTCCCTTGTGTGGTTTTCCTTGATGCCTAGGTCTAACTGTTGAACTGTTACTGCCAGTGTTTTCATCCTCCTCATAGTCTCTGTCTCCTCTGTCCATGTTTGCAAATTTTGAGGCTGTGCATTCCCAGAAAGGGATGAAGGGAGTGAGCAAGAGTGATTAGGAATAAGGGAATGGGAGATGACCTTGTGAGGTATTTTGTGGGCTAGTAAATGAATGGGAGGGTATGAATCATGAAAATGAGGGAGAGGGGATTGGGTCCTTTTTTGAACTATAGCTTTTGGGATGAAGGACAAAGGAATATAAAATGTTATGGAGTGATATAGGGGAGGGGTTCAGGGCTTTAGTGATAGGTAATGGAAGAAATAATGGGGGTTAGGGTTTCTAGGGTATAATTAAGGAAGAATATATGATTTCACTTCTGCCATTGTAAATTACATTTAAACACTTGAATTGCAAACCAATGATGAAGTATAGTGAGGAAACTTGCTTGAGGGAAGAGAGGGTGATTTTTGATGTTTTTAGGTAGCTGGAGGCTTTTTGGACCTTGCTGGCCCAACGTGTAGTGCCTACTACAAGTGCTTAGCACCCTTTTGAACACACAACACAATTGTTTTTTACACTACCAAAACTGGCCTACGTACAACGCTCAGTCTCTACACGCAACGCTTTGGCCTGAACAGGTAGCGCCACTTCAAGATGACTTTTGAATGCCTTCCTAGAATCCACATTAGGCATGGGATAGCTCGTTGGAAATATTTTCCTGTCTATATTCCAGAACATTTTGAATTTTTCCTTTTGGACCTTATTTTCCCTATCATAAGTAAAATCTCCCAATACTGGTCAAAATGTGTAGAATGAGGCTGCCAAAATGCAGAGTGTTGTTGCAGTGAACTTTTGGAGGTCTTCCTCAAATCCCAATTGAGCTCATGATAGCTCATTGGAAATCTCTCCATGTCTAGTTATCATTAGACTCATCAACCAAGTCCATTGTGTTAGGGCCTAAATCTACCTTAGGCTGAGAAAGGCTGGTGTAGGGTAACATCAAACCACCTGGTAGCTAGCCCTACCAGGTCGGGAGAGGGCTCTCTCCTTGTCAATATCAATGAAAATTTATCAAGGAAGGCTTGAGATGACTAATATAAAAGCTAATTTTAGGCTAGGTATGCTTTCTCAGAGGAATTTGTTTGATTTTAATGGTTGGTTGCTGGATCATATGAGGAAGGCAGCTTTGGTTCTGGGAAATGAACACAGATTTGCAGAGGTTTTTGTGGGGTGAGGTAGGCAAGTGTTTTAGCACTTTGAAATGAGTGTAATAGTGAGTCTAAAGACTAGTGAGTAACTGGAGAGGGCATGCAAGTGTTATGAGTCCTCTTCAAACAATAGAAAACATGTAGAACTAAATAAACCCCAAGGTAGAGCACTGAAACACCAATGAGTTCCACCTTTAAACTTGATTCATTTAGTTATGCTGAAAGAGAGAGATGATGGTACACGTAAACATAAGATCAAATAAATTACAAAGAAGAAAACAATGCTAAATCACATTACCACAAAAATCCCACAAAATGTTGCAAAACCCTAGTTTATTTCCTTGCCAAACTGCAGAAGTGATGTACAATAGTGCTCAATGCATCCATAAGAGTCCAACCTTGACAAATGACTAAGAAAGTACAATATATAGGAATCAAACAACCTATTCTAGGAATTAGGGGTCGAATCTGTGAGTTAAGGAGCTATTTCAACAAGATCTAAACTAGGAACTAAAAAATAGGCAGTGGAACAGTTTGCCTCTAAAACTATGGAAACTGATTCATTCAGTTCAAAATCACCTAAAACTGACGTATCTACCTCCTTAAGTCAATTTCCATAATTTTTACATCAAAGTAAATCAATTTACATCATGAATTTGACCATGAGAGAGAAAAAGTCAAACTAGTAGAAAACCAGGCGAAATTCTAAGTAAACAGGCAAAATTGGCAAATTTTCCTCCTATGCATAGCGCCATTTTTCTGTGCGTAGTGATTTTTCCAAGCCAATTTTGGAAGGCTTCCCAAAGTCCAAATCAGGTTTAGGATAGCTCATTGGAAATATTGTTGAGTCTACTTTCTGGGACAAGTTTAATTTTTTGATCTGGAGTCCATTTACCCCTCCAAAAATGCAATCTCCCAAGACTGCTTCCTGTGTGGCAAAAAAGTGGCAGAAAGGGCATTTTTGAGGTGTTTTTGGCCCTTTTGGAGGTCCAAAAATTGTCAAAAATTTCCAGCCATTTCTAAGCAAGCATATTTTTTCATGCTGATTCCAAATATGTAAGCCATTTTGAAAAAAGATGCCCCCATCAAAAGCATAGCGCTGGTGGTGCTACGCACCTGTTAGAAAAGCATATTTTTTGCCTCAAAAATTCAAAAATGACAAAAACTTCACCAAACTTCTTGAAATTTGGCATGAGTGATCTTTGTTAGGTGCTATGTTGGGCCAATGATGCTTCAACTAAGATCTTGAGCTTATCTTGCTTTTGTTTTACTTTCAAGGCTCTCCTTAACTTGGCTTTTAAGCTTCTTATCCTTGCCTTGCAAATTTTGTTCCGGGCCAAATAATGATAAGCCATGTGGAGCAACATTTGATTCTCCTTGTTAACCTTTTCCAGCAGCTTTTCCAAATGCATGTTTTCCCTCTCTAATCATGATTCCTGGTTAGCCTCAATTTCTTGCTCTAGTGAAGTTAGCTTGACTTTCCTTCTTTTTGCCAATTGTCGATTTTCCCTTATGTTTTGCAGCTCCATGATTATTTGTTTGTCCTCCAATTTCTTTTTCTGTTGCTCAAGCTAATTAATAATCCATTTAGCCCTGTCAATGTTAAGTGATAAGCTTTGGATCTCAGCTTCCTTCTCCTTGATGATTTCATCCTTGAGTGAACCTAAATTTGTGTTCTCTTCCTCAATCAAAATGAAATCCCTGTCTTGGCCTTCAGAAGGCCCTTCATCATGCAATGGTTTCTTTCCTCTGTCCTATACCTGCTCTGCTGAAGAAGAAGGCAAAGCCCCTTTCACCCCAGGTCAAGATAACATTTGCCCTTTATCCGGCGAAGAGAATGAGACCCCTTCCCCCTGTGGTGGAGATAATACTTGTTTGGCAGTTGCAAATAGTTTCCTTGTGCCTTTCTCATAAGTGAAAAACACTAGAACACCTAAAGGATTAGTCTCATGAACATCTGGCTGGTTTGAAGGCCCTCCTTCCTCATGAAGCATCGATGGAGTCACTTGAGGGCTTTTGAACACCTCATATGCAATGAAAGTATCCCATGAAATATTCAGCAAGCTTAGCTGATGCAAAACAATGATCTTAATCAATGAAAAATGATAAATGCTACTGAACTGCTGAGGAAGAGGTTTCCTTTGCACATATGTAGCCATCTTCTCAATATTTCTGCATATGAAATAGGGGAGGTTCATCATCCTCACTCTAGTGAAGTGCATCAACAATCTAACATGGGAAGTATACAAAGGAGAAAACCTCCCTTCACAGGTGAAATATTTGATAATGAGTTTCATAAGTGGAGCATAAGTGTCTTGTAGGTATCTGAAAGGAAAGACCCTACTGATTTGCCTTTGATAACTAGCCTTGATGTAAGGCTCATAATGCTCTTTGCCCACATATTGCCCCTTATTCCACTGTTCTCCCACATTAGGGATGCCTGTTGCTGGTGCAATAGTTTCAGGTGTCAAAGTCAAAGAAACACCAGCTAGGTTCACCTGGCCATTGTGAAGATGAAGAACAAATAACCTAGAAAGATCATCGTGATATTTCACCCTCTCCACCATCTCACAAAACTGGTAACAATACTGATGTTTAAAACATGTTACTGCAAGAGGGCAAGCTAGTAACTCTGTGAGAGTGGTGGGCTCCTCCCGGATGTGTTTTCCTATTTTATGTGGTTTTCTTGGTGCATGAACCTCTTGGGAAGGATCACTGACAGTTTCATCAACCCTTTCATATGCTGAGTCTGTCTCCATTCTTGCAAATGTGGATTGAAGAATGATGAGTATGAAGAGATTTTCTCAAATATAGGAAGACTGTTGTTTTTATTTTGGGGATAAAAGGATTGACTGATAGTAGGATTGTGAATGAGGGTTTTGATGATGGCAGTAGAGTTTTAGGGAATGATAGGGTTTGGGAAATGGGAATTATGGTTTTGAGAATGGCAGGAATTATGTATAGGGCTTAGGTTTTGGTGATAAGGAGTAAGGTGAGTGTCAATGGGAGGGGAAAGAGGAAGAGATTTATGGAAACTTAGTGCAGGGGGATGGGATATAGGAAAATAATCAAAAGGGAGTGAAAATAGAAAAAACAACAAAACCCTAGATAAGCTTGGCAAGACAACTTTAAGAGCAGCTAGGGTTTCATAATTCAACATTCAAATAACTACCATGGATGAAAAAATCTCTTGCTAGGTCAGATGGGAGGGTGTACTTACCTGTTGAGAGATTATTTGCAAATTTGGAGGCTTGTAAAATCAATGCAATGCATTTTGGAGCTCAGCCAACAGATGCGCCACGCCAACACCCAAATGCATAGCGCACTTTCTGTGCGTAACGCCCATTCAATTTCCTTTGTAAAAACTGCACCCGGTGCGTAGCGCCAAGTAGGTGTGTTGCACCAGTGCCCAGGTGCCCGCGCTGGTGATAATTTGAAAATTTTGCTACAAATTTCACTCTTTCACCTCAAAATACGATTTTCTCCCTCTTGCTCTCTCTTTTGCTTAGAATGAAGTTTTCAAACCCAAAGGAAAACTTTATATCCATCTTGACTTTAATTTTTCATTTAAAAACCCATTTTTCTAAAGTTCCTGTTCACATTGCTTTAAAAAAAAACTCTGTTTTTTGCAGTTTGGCTCTTTTTTATCATTTGATGAACTGATGCTTTGATGTTTTTTGTTTCATGTAGTGGCTAGAGTACTGAAGATGGAAAAGTAACCAAGGGCTATAGCTGAAGCTTATTACATATGAAAGCATTAAAATGACATAAAATTTGTACATGAAATAAAAACAACCCTTTATGAAGCATATCATCAGTGAATTTTGTAATTTTATGAACTTATTAGACATCCTCATATGCTTGCTGACCTCTTATTGAGTTTTTGAAGACCACGGGGGCGAACCTTAGACCTAGTGAGACCTAAAAACCCTAAAATGACATTTTGCAAATGTAATGACAAAAAATGACTGCAAATGACCTGAATATGCGAAAATAGGCCGGTAGGTAAAGATCATGATGGAAATTTGATAATGAACGACTTCCATTAGTTGATCCATGACCTAATGGAATGCAGCTAATTGGATGGCACACCTAAAATGTATGCAAAAAGAGAATCTGATCACTGATGGAGGGATGAAGATACCGACAGTAACATGTTGGACACTCCAGCTAGGATCAAGCTTGATTTTCCCAAGGTCACTCGAGAAGTGCAACAACTCTTCTATGAAAAATGATTGTTTAGACATTTCTCCCAAACCATGAGACCTATGTAAAAACATAAGGATGTTTTTCTTCTTGGGCCTATGATGGACAAAAACATCTCTCATGTTTTTCAAATTCATTTTTTCTTGCTCAGAAACATCATTTGAATAAAACCTATCCCGATGTGTGGAACAGGGGATTTGTTGAAATGAAGGGAAATGAAGGGGATGAGGGGCTTCTAAATTCTTGAGGAAATTTTGGGAAGTAGGGAGGGATGTTAGGAAGTAGGGGAAAGTGGAATTTCAAGGATTGAGTGAGGGGGAGGGGTCCAAAAGGGAAAAACATAGGCCTAGCCTAGAAAAGTGTCAAATTGTAGCAATAGCTAGGGTTTTTGGGAAAATGATGAATTTGAGCGATTTAAGTGATGGGAAGTGTTTTAGAAGGTATATTAAAGATAGGGGAAGATGTATGAGCATCAGGATACAAGTTTTGTTGATGATTTGACCATCCAAGAAAAATTACCTTCAAAACCCTAGGAGAGGGAAATGAGGCTTACATAAGCACAACTGAAGCACAAACAAGGTGTAAAATGACCCATTGGAACCTAAAATAATGATGAAAATTCTTTGAATGATGGTACACTCAGCCGAATGGTGACATGGAACAATACTTGGAAAACTTTGGAAGGAGTGAAAACAATCCTAGACCTAATACCTAATGACCCAATTCTATTTGAAGACTCACAGAAATGACAAAAATTTGACTTTGACACCCCAATACCACTTTATAAGAGCATATTTCATTACTGGTGGAAGGCTGCGAAGACTGACACTAACATTGGCTCCATTGGGGATGGTAGCTCCTTGGAGGTGCTAAGAACACCGTAGACCAAGTAGCCTTATCCATTAGGCATGGAGTAAAAAGAAAAACTCAATCTGAAATACATGATTGAATATTGATGACTCAAAGACACAAACTAACTTTTACTCAACTAAAAATTGACTCAATACTAAAACATAACTGACAAATTGGAAAAGGTGCTCAAAATGGAGCTTATTCAATAAAACCTACTCTAACTGTTCCATTCATCACCTGATCAAGTGAAATGAAACAACCAATGCAACCAGGTAAGCATTCTGGTTGTTGTTTGAATTCTCCACAAGTGCTTGTTTATGAGAAAGAAGAGAGAACCACTGAAATGAAACTCCCATGAAAACTTGTAAACATATCCAAATTTTCCCATATTGAATAATATGGATTCTCTATCTGACTCCAAAAATACTGCATAAGGATCTTGAAATTCATGCGCACTAGGACTTAGCTCATCCAATGGATTACTTGGCTTCTCCTCATACCATGAATACAAACTTTGATCTGAGTTTTGTGATGAGTCTCCTGCTGAGAATGACAAAGAAACTGGTTGCTGGATCAAGTTTGTATCAATACTTTTTTCAAGCTCAAAATTAGCTAATGGAGAAGGACTGTGACTACAGATATCATCCAACACATCAGCTATTGGATCATGAAAAACTTGAAAATACTGTTGCAACCCATTTTATATTGGTTCCAATGAGATTGCATGATTTTTGACAGGTTGCTCATCCTTTATTGGAGATATACTATGCAAATTTCCCTTCAAAAACTAAAATGATTCAAAACATAATGGTACGAAATCATCTTGCATCATTTGATCATATTTTCCATCTTCCAAGTCTTCATCTGCAACCTGACATTCAATGTGTTGCGGGAAGTTTTCCCCTAAGGTTCTTGGGTGAAACCTTAGCAGACGGAGAATTATCTAAGTTAAGAAACACACACACAACCAACCGTTTATGCTATAAATAACTACTTCTAGGGTGAGAGGAGCATACCCGTGGTCCTACGTTTGGGTAGTTACTCAAGGGTGCAAACCCTTCTTCACGTCCCTTCCGCTCCTTAGTCTTGTAAAAATCACAATTCCACAAACTACAACAGTATATGGACAAGATTTTACATAAAAAATGATCTTTATGTTATATG
>APFE030113036.1:204376-216846 GCA_000404065.3 Pinus taeda
ACCAGGTCTGGAAGGAGGGGTTGCCCTAGGCCATGGCTGAAGCATCACAAACCATACTGGTGAGATTTGGAGCTATAACACAATGGAATTCGGGGGCTGCAAATCTAAATATGAGAAGACTTAAGCAAGGATTTCCTTACCCTCTAGATGGTCAAGATCAAAACTTATTGACGG
This sequence comes from Pinus taeda, assembly GCA_000404065.3. Taxonomy (NCBI): domain Eukaryota; kingdom Viridiplantae; phylum Streptophyta; class Pinopsida; order Pinales; family Pinaceae; genus Pinus; species Pinus taeda. The sequence goes on from APFE030113036.1 coordinate 204,551, forward strand.
TTGATTTCTGATTGCAAGAAAGTTGTCTCTGATGAACTGAATTGAAGTAAAACAAAGAGGCAAATATCCTTCACTTACTTCAAAATTTTCTGCACTTTCCTCCTCACTTCCATAGCTGATATGCATCGGCTGATCACTGTATTCGAACTGCTAAAAGTGAACTTCCTCCTTGCACAAACCAGCTGCTGATTTTTCTGCAAGACTAGCTTATGTTTGGAGAACATAATCATCATCATACTGATCAAACTTAGGGAAATCATCAGTATAAAACACATCATCAAGCATACATGTCAGATCAGCAGATCTCTCTTCTCCAAGATTTTCTACAAAACAATCATTATCAGATCTATGACAACTAGGATAAGAAAGAAAATGTTTTGGATCATCCACTTGTTCTTTTTCAATCAGCTAGCCATGGTCTTGAACATCATACTCATTCCTTGTGGTGATCTTTTGCATCATCTCTTCCACTGCACTTACCAAAATGTCGAGCTTTACCTCTAAAGATGTCGATTCCTCTGGATCTATGTTCTTCCTCTCTTCTTCCTTCAACTTTTCCAATATGATCAGCAAATTAGCCTCTACATCTACTGCATTGTTCTGCATCTCTTCGAGTGTTGCAAGGTTCCATTTTGTTAGTTGAAACTCCATTTTTGGATCAAAGGCTTCTGGATAATGCAAGAGAGCTGAATTAGGAGGAGGTCTTATATTAAGAGGTATCGAACAATAAGCTTGGTTAAATCTGGCAGAAAATTTTTGTACTATCTCTCTTGGTTGTCTTTTCAACTGGTTATATACTCTTCTAGAATCAAGAAAGGGTTCTGTCTAACCACCCACTTGTCGAGGAAAACTTTGACGAACTGCTGGAAATTTGAGATGATCGCAGCAGGCAGGGTTTTGAACCAACTCTTGAATTTGCCTTGAAAAGAAAGAGGAAAAAATCCTAATACTGACATCCTCTTCATAAACTTCAAAAACGTCAAGAAAAGACTCAAAATTCAGTACATGTCTCTCAGTAGTGATGTTATCACATTCACCATCAAATCTTGGTAGATATAGGTAATGATTTTTAAGGAAAGCATGGGATATAGGAGGTAAAATCAGAGGCTTGTATCTATCTAAAATTTTACAAGGTATAGGAGTATATACAAAGGCTGTAGAATTATTCTTGATCTCTTGAGGTTCATCAATTTAAAGACGATCATCATAAGATTTGGAAGAAGGGTCTTGATCAAGATCAAAGGCATGTGAATATTTTGTATTCGCAATCTTCAAAGGGAAGGAATCACATGCATTTCTAGGATCTTTTCTCAAATACAATATACTTTGTAAAGCCTTCTTGACATTCTCAGGAAAAGAGAATAAATAATTTATAACAAAGAACATAATGTCTTGGCTGAAATTCCAAGTTGAATACCTGATATTTCCATATTGTCCTTTCATGTTTCTGCTGGTCGGGTTCATCCTCCAATGGAGTCCTTGGATCTGATCTTGAAACTGATTTGGAGTCACTGGGTGAATGACGTCAGCCTTTCAGTGTCTGATTGTTGTCCACCATAAACAATCAGATCTGAACTTGATACATTTTGCTAAGGAACATAAAACTACATTCCCCAATATGGTCGCCACTATGTTATCACCTGGATTGAACCTCAGGCTGAAGGAAGGCAATGCCAGGGTAACCACAAACCACGCTTAGTCAAGTAGCTAGCCCTACTAGGCCAGGAGAGGACTCTCTCTGTAAGGATCTCAGCCAAGATGAATGGATCAAGAAAAGGATATTAGGCTAGGTATAGTAGTGCAAGGTTTGATTTGATTTTGAAGGGGTTTTGCTAGATCAGGAGGAGCGAGATAGTTAGGGCTAGGGAATTAGGTCAAAATTGCAGGGTGTTCAATGGGGCAAGGTAGGCATAAGGTTTAGCACTCTAGGGCTTGATGGCTGAGGTGTTTTAGAAGGTGAGAATCTAGGATCTTGTGATTACCATGGATCCTTCCTAGAGTGTAGAAAACTTATAATGGTGGATATTTCCCCAAAGCAGAGCAATGATGTTATGAATTCTGCCTATCAACTTGAAAACATTCACTTAGAAGCAATGAAATAATTAATGAAGTACACAAAAAATTCAAAAAATATGATCACAAGGGAAGAAACTGAACTAAACTTCATACCACATGGATCCCAAAGAAATAGCTGCAATTTTTATTAATCTCTTGCTAAACTACTACAAAATGATGTTCTTTCAAAACCTAAGCATCCAGCTGAGTCCAACCCTTTACAATGAGAAAGAAGAAGAAGATATAGGCACTATTTCAACCTCTTCCCATCCTCAGGGGTCGAATCCCTAGGATGCGGAGCTAATATAACCAACACTGAACAAGAAACTGGAATTTAGGCATCCTAACAACTTGCCTCTAAAAGTGAGAAAACTTATTCATTTGTGCTCAAATTGACTTTTAATCTAATGAATCTACCCTCTACTACTAATTATCCATCATGTGTACAACCCAAGTCATCATCTACATCAGTAAAACATCCTCCATGAGAGAAAATCCATGAACATAGTCAAAACACGGGAAAATGGCCATCCTGTGCAAAATTTGTCCTATGCGCAACACCACTGGTCTAACGTGCAGTGCCACTTTCAGGTCCCTTTTGGAGGCCTTCCCGGCATCCAAATTGATCTCATGATATCTCATTCGAATGATCTTCAAGTCTGCTTTCCAAAACACCTAGAATTTCTTCATTTGAAGCTCATTTGACTCCTCAAAAGTGGATTCTCCCAAGATTGATTCTATGTGTCCAAAAAGAGGAAGAAAGGTCATTTTTAGGGTGTTTTTTGACTTTTTCATGGACCAGTTCTTCCCCAAAAAATTAGCAAATTCATAGGGTGCATGCACTCATCACTCTAAATCCAAAAATGTAAGCCATTTTTTCATTGAGTACCCCTAGGAAAAGCATAGCGCTAGTGGTGCTATGCATTGAGTGAGATTTTATGTGTGTGCAATTTCCAAAATTTGCCAAAAACAAAAACTCCTCCAAACTTGGTCAAAATTGGTGAGAAACACCATCATCAAGCATCTCGATGAGCCAAGGAAGCTTCTACAAGGAACCTAAGCCTATCCTCCTCTTTTTTGTCTTTTAGAGCCTGTCTTAGCCTTGCTTTCATCTGTTTGACCCTTATATTGTAAATTTTTTTCCGGGTCCTGTCGTGGTAGGCCATGTGCTTGATGATCTGGTTATCCCTATTGGCCTTTTGAAACAGCTTCTCTAAGTGCAAATTGAATATTTCAATCCAAATCTCTCTATCACCCTCAATTTCCTTCTCAATTGGAGTCAAAGTCACTGGTTCCTCTTCCTCTTGCATTGCGGACTTACCCTTGTCACCTTGTCTTTTTATTTTGAGAAGTTCCAGGTCCATGAGGACCCACTTATCACTCAAGTGCTTGTTCTCTTGCTCCAGATATGTGATGACATACTTGGCTCTCTCTAAATTGTCCATCAATGCTTGGATTTGAGCTTCTTTCTCCGGTATGATGATGTTCTCTATTGTTGCTTCATCCTGAGCCTCTAAGTCAATTGTCTCTATGCCATGATGAATATAATGTTGTTCTGGCTCATCATGCTTCATAAAATCAAAGTCTCTTTCCTACTCATCATCAAGATCTTCCACCTACATCTTTTATTTCCCTTTGTGCAGTTGCTGCACCTGTACCTACTGTGTTGATGAAGAAGAAAAATGCCCTTCCACATCCTGTGGAGCAAACACTTGTCTATCAGCTGCAAACAATCTTCTTGTGCCCCTCTGGTATGTCATGTAGGTCTCGGGCACCTCAATAGCTCTAGTCTCTTTGGCCTTCTCATTTGTCTTCACTTGAGCACTGCTAGAAGGTCCTCCTAATTCTTGGGACACTGGTGGAGGAATTTAAGGACCCCTGAAGATGTCATGAGCAATAAATGTTTCCTAGGAGATGTTGAGGAGGTTAAAATGATGAAGCACAATCATCTTGATCAGGGAATAATGATAAAGACTACTCATCTACTGAGGGTATGGATTTTTCTGTACAAAGTGGGCCATCTTCTCAATATTCCTGAACAAGAAATAAGGGAGGTTTAACATCCTCACCTTGGTAAAATGCATGAGAAGCCTGATGTGATAGGTGTACAATCTGGAAAATTTTCCCTCACAAGTGAAATATTTCATGATGATTTTCATCATGGGGGCATACTTGTCTTCAAGGAACCTGAAAGGAAAAAGCCTTTTTGCTTCATTTCTATACCTAGGTTTGATGTAAGGCTCATAATAGTGTTCATCCAAGTCTTGTGCCTTGTACCATTTCTCTCCCACATTTGGAATCCTGGTCACATCTACAATGATGGAGGGTGAAACTGTGAATGTCACCCCAGCAAGAGTCACTTTGTTGTCACAAATATTGGCCACAAAAAGCCTGGTGAGCTCATGATGGTGTTGAACTCTCTCTACTTGCTCACAGAACTCATAGCACCCTGTATGCCTGAAACAAGTGACAACCAAATGAGAGGCCTGCAACACTCCCAGGTTTGATGGCTCTTCCTTGATAACTATGCCTCCCTTGTGTGGTTTGTTTTGATGCCTAGGTCTACCTGCTGAACTGTCACTACCAGTGTTTTCATCCTCCTCATAGTCTCTATCTCCTTTGTCCATGTTTGCAAATTTTGAGATTGTGCACTCCTAGAAAGGGATGAAGGGAGTGAGAAAGAGTGATTAGGAATAAGGGAATGGGAGATGAACTTGTGAGGTATTTGGTGGGCTAGGAAATGAATGGGAGGGTATGAATCATGAAAATGAGGGAGAAGGGCTTGGCTCCTTTTTTGAAGTAAAGCTTGTGGGATGAAGGACAAAGGAATATAAGATGTTATGGAGTGATATAGGGGAGGGGTTCACAGATTTAGTGATAGGTGATGGGAGAAATAATGGGGGTTAGGGTTTCTAGGGTATAATTAAGAAAGAATATAGGGTTTTCCTATTGCCATTGTAAATTACCTTTAAACACTTCAATTTAAAACCAATGATGAAGTACAGTGAGGAAACTTACTTGCTTGAGGTAAGAGAGGGTGATTTTTGATGTTTTTAGGTATTTGGAGCCTTTTTGGCCCTTGTTGGCCCAAAGCACAGTGCCTGCTACAGGCGTACAACACCCTTCTGAATGTGTAGCGCAATTGTTTTTTACATTGCCAAAACTGGCCTATGTGCAATGCTCAGTCTCTACACACAGCGCTCCAGCCTGAACGCACAGTTCCACTTCAAGGCGACTTTTGGCTACCTCCCTAGTGTCAAAATTATACGTGGGATAGTTTGTTGGAAATATTGTCCTATATTCTTTCCAGAACATTTTGAATATTTTAATTTGGATCTCATTTTCCCTCTCAAAAGCTCAATCTCCCAATACTGGTCAAAATGTGCAGAATGAGGCTACCAAAATGCAGAGTGTTGTTGTATTCAACTTTTGGAGGTCTTCCTAAACTCTAAATTGAGCTCATGATAGCTCATTGGAAATATCTCTGTGTCTAGTTATCATTTGACTCATCAAAAAAGTAATTTGGACATTGCATCTAGTATAAAGCTTGATTTTCCCAAGGTCACTCCAAAAGTGCAGCAACTCTCCTGTGGGAAATGATTGCTTGGACATTTCACCCAGACCATGAGACCTGTGTAAAAATGGAAGGAGGTTTTTCTTCTTGGGTCTATGATGGATAGAAAAATCTCTCACATTTGTCAAATTCATCTTTACTTGCTTAGAAACATCATTTGAATAAAACCTATCCTGATGTGTGGAATAGGGGATTTGTAGAAATGAAGGGAAATGAAGGGGATGAGGGGCTTCTAGATTCTTGAGAAGATTTTTGGAAGTAGGGAGGGATGTTAGGAAGTAGGGGAAAGTGGAATTTCAAGGATTGAGTGAGGGGGAGGGGTTCAAAAGGGCAAAACACAGGCCTAGCCTAGAAAAGTGTCAAATTATAGCAATATGCTAGGGCTTGTGGGAAAATGATGAATTTGAGGGATATAAGTGATGGGAAGTGTTCGAGAAGGTATATTAAAGATAGGGGAAGGTGTATGAGCATCAAGTTACAAGTTTTGTTGATGGTTTGACCATCCAAGAAAAATTACCTTCAAAACCCTAGGAGAGGGAAATGAGCCTTACATAAGCACATCTGAAACACAAAGAAGGTGTAAAATGACCCATTGGAACCTGCAATAATGATGACAATTCTTTGAATGATGGTACACTTAGCCGAATAGTGACATGGACCAATACTTGGAAAACTTTGTAAGGAGTGAAAACAATCCTAGATCTAATACTTAGTGACCAAATTTTACTTGAAGACTCACTGAAATGACAAAAAATTGACTTTGACACCCCAAGACCACTTTATAAGAGCATATTTGATCACTGGTGGAAGGCTGCAAATACTGACACTAACATGGGGAAAACCCACCATAGTGAAATTTCATTATCTTTGGCCAACCCGTCCAAGTGAGCCTTCACCTCCCACCTCGCTGACCTCTATTACAATGAAGTATTCCCACGTTTATAGGCTCCATTACATACAATACCATGGATAGTAATACCATGGGTACTCTACACCATGTGCCCAAAACCACTACTGGTTACCCTTGTCAAATTTGACTCTATCCTGAGTCAATTTTACCTAACAATTACCCCCTTAAACTTGACTTGGGGTTCCTTGACTAAATCTAGCCAAAATTGGTAAATGAGGCAACCCCCCTCACTCTAGCCCTTAACCCCCTAAAAGTTTTTTTTCCCAAGATATTGTTAACTTGACATCCCCCCTATCACCTAGGTCTAACCCAGACTTTACTGGTAATTATCCAGGGGTATGCATGCCTTATCAGGTGTTACAACGGTATGCACATTTACATGCAATAATTTTGACTCCATCACAATATATATTTTTTATTTTGTTTATACCTTGGTGCCATATCAACAAATCCTCTCTCACTTTTTCTTAATTCTTTGTACAGATGAGATTAATGTCCATATAAAAGGAACCCATCTACCGGATTACATGGGTCACCAACCCCTATTACCACCAGTCCTTTAGGAGTTCTCTTCAGATACATGGTTCATAAATTTATTTATATATGCACATATTATCTTGAGCCACTTACTGTTGCTGCATTTTTACCTTCGTGCCTCATTCACAACACCTTTATGATTCATAAACTTTTGCTTGACATTGATTCATCATGCCTATCTTTGTTGGTGCCTTTTCACTATGAACCATTGATTTTCCTTTCTCCATTATTCTATTTCAGGAAAAAGGGTTTTATACATCAACTAGGATCATCAAAGTAGTCAACAAAAAATGACATAACATTCCACTAGATAAATCGTACACAAATTCAAAAACTGTGCACATGCTTCCCCTTAGTGGAGTCGAACCTTGTTAGAATCCCCAATTTTGTCATCATCTCAACTTCCTCATTCACTTCGACGTCAGAAGAACTGTCAACATCTTGTCCCCCATGGTCAATAGTGGAGGCACATTTTTTTTGTTCCCGTGCTATTCTATCCACGAACTTTGACACCGTGACATCCTGTTGGCTCTCTTTGTTGTCATCATCTATCATTAAATGTTTCTTCTCGTGCCGAGATTTGTTGGGAAACCTTGACCTCGACTTGTATTTCTTCCTTCTTTCGTAGGGAAACCTTGATATGGACCTGGAGCGACCATGTTTCAACTTTCACTGGCCATGACTACCACTTGGACAAGCGCAAGACTAGATCCCTGTAGTCTCACAGTCGGGACATGAAACTCCACCATTGGTTTTACACCATGCTATGTCTGCTCAAATCTTAGAAAAATATGCGTTGATCTCTCCATACATGAGGGAAAATTTTATATCGCAGCTTTTCAATTTTGCTAGAGCAAGACCCCGAGGCATCCACTATCACTATCATCCTCACTATATGTGGATATGTGTACTCTTGGTGTTTTCATAATATTTGTTCTCACTATTTCTTCCAGAAGGTGATTAAAATCATTTCCTAAGCTCAGTTTATATCTCAAAGTGAACCCAAGAAATTGTATGTCGAGTGGAGTTGTTATTGGCCCTCAAACCTCTCTGTGCTAGGTATGAGCTCCTACCTTTAACCAAATAGCCTCACTGAAGTTTACTTCATTCCTCGTAAGGAGCTCTGGGAATACACACCCAAGAGTGCCCAACATCGCCCACTGGAAATAGATCACTTATGACCCTTTGTTCTTTGTGAACGTCTCCAGATCCGTTGACAGCCCCACCATGTCCCACCCATAGTCACCAAGGAATTCACCAGTCAGGTATGATGGCAGATCGCCGAAGAATTCACCCAAACACATCACACGGTCTGGTCCATATCATGGCAAATCGCTTCTTGCCACAACATACTTATCATCAGCCACTTTCTGCATCATATGTCGTGCTTTTCCATGAGCTCCACTAACTCCCAGTAATTGGTTGATCTAAGGCTTCACCGATGATAGCTAAACCCCAGAAAATAGACACTGTGATCCTATGCTGCATCTCACCATTATTAAAGCCATCCTATCTCTTTTCTTTCTTGCTTGCTTACTTGGTTTCCACATCTCTGACGCAGAAGAAGTGCACTCAATTCACGAACGGGTCAAATAAATCCTTCACTGCAGAGGCATCCATTCGAAGAGCAAACCCTAGACCTTGGTTCTGATACCAATTGTTAAGATTTACTACAGAGATAATAAATTATTTACTGATATTTACAACAAGGATCAGTAACCAACAATAATCATAAACACATAAACACATAAACACACATTTTTATCTGGGAAAAAACCCCACTCGGGGGAAAACCCACCATAATGAAATTTAATTATCTTTGGCCAAAACCTTGGCCAACCCAGACACGTGAGCCTTCACTGCTCACCTCCCTGGCCTCCATTACAATGAAGTCTTCCCGCCTTTTATAGGATCCATTACATACAATACCATGGACAGTAATACCATGGGTACACTATAGCATGTGCCTAAAACCATTACTCATTACCCTAGTCAAATTTGACTCTATCCTCAGTCAATTTTACCTAACAATTAGTAGTTGTTAGAAAATTATACATTACAGAGCAATGGAACACATAAAATATTGTAGAAACACAAACACAGTAAACACATAAAACTAGAGATAGATATATACGTGATTCACCTAATTTGGGCTACATCCACCGAGAAACAGCCAGTCCTTCCTTTTATATTATCCATAAAAATGAAGAGATACAACCTACAAAAAATCTGTTGTAATTTACTCTTTTCTCTCACACAATCTCCTCTCTCTTTCTTGCTTAGAATATACATCTACATAGCCACAATACAATTCCCTCATATATGGCGAGGGGTTTCCTTCCAATGAAAAAAACCCCTAAATTAAACATAACTTATACTATCAAATCATTCGCCTAATGAACAACTTAGATTGACTATGAAATTACAATATTTTACCCTGGAACCCCATGTCAATAATCAAATGGGGAGCGTTTCCACCCCATTGTGATGATACCTCTGAATAAAGAAGATAATCAAGCTCAACACCTAACATGACAAGTCAAAATAAAAGTGGGATAAGAAGAAACGAAGACCTTAAGATGTAGGTAACAAGGAGAATGCAACGCCATATAAGAATTTCAATGCAATTGACAGACGACATGGATTTCAGTCTGAGGAGAAGAACAAAGGTGATGGAAGGAAGCCTTTGTAGTGTTGGACTTGTGGTGGAGAGCATCATAGGAGAGATTATCTACAACATCAAGGAGACAAACCTCAAATTTCTCAAGGAGAGCTTAGTGTTGGTAATGTTGTTTAGAGCATTCCTCAGATTTCTGCAGCATTTTATAACAAGCAGGAGAATCACCAGGCATCCATTATTGAGATTGAAGATAAGCTCTATGATCAAGTTGTTTCTATTTTGGTTGATCCTAGATCTAATTATAGTTATTCTAATCCTGACGTGGTGGATAAGTATGGCTTGAGTAAATATGTGCATGCAGAGTGTTGGTTGGTGTAGTTGGCTACAAAGACCAAGAAAATAGTTCATCATTAGGTGAGAGCTTGTGCACTTGAGATGAATGGTATGCCTACATTAGCACATTTAAATGTGATTCTATTGGGTTCATACAATATGCTTTTGGGCATGGATTGGTTGTATCTTTACAACAATAAGGTATATTGGTACGAGAATGCTATTGAGTGCTTGGATGATGATCAAAAGAAGGGAATATTACAGGGAAAGAAGAAGCTTACATCAATGAGAATGGTTATGACTATGCAAGAAAAGTGAAGTAGTATGAAAGGATGTGTATTGCTTGTAGTTCTTATTTCTAGTGAGAAAGAAAAGGATGTTGAGGATGATGAAGTCTTTAAGAGGTATTCGATTTTGCGGTAATTTCAGGATGTGTTTCCAACAGGGCTTTCATAATTTTCTCCTCGTAGCGAAGTGGATTTTTCTATTGAGTTGATGTTGGAAGCAACACCAACATCAAAGGCACCATACAGGATGAGCACTCTAGAGTTGGTGTAATTGAATTTGGAACTTAAGGAAATGCTTAACAAGGGATACATAAGGCCAAGTATGTCACCATGGGGTGCACCCATGTTATTTGTAAAGAAGAAGGATGGTACTCTCAGGTTGTGCATTAATTAGAAGAAATTGAATAAGGTGGCACTCACAAACATGCATCCTTTGTCGTGGATCGATGATTTGTTTGACTAGTTGAAGGGAACAATAGTGTTCTAAAATATTGACTTGAGATCAAGATACTTTTAGGTACACATCAAGTAAGAGGTTAATTACAATAATTCATTTCATAACACGTATGGGAATTATGACTTTGTAGTGTTTCTTTTTGGTCTTACTAATTTTCCAACTACTTTTATGCGCTTGATGAAAATTGTGTTGCGTCCTTACCTAGACAAGTTTGTCATATTGTTATTGATGACATATTGATATATTCTAAGAATAAGGAAGAGCATGCAAAGGACCTAGAAATAGTGTTGATATTTTTGAGAGAGAATAAATTGTATTCCAAGCTCAGCAAGTGCAATTGATTTCAGACTCAAGTTCATTACTTGAGACGTTGTTTCCAAGGAAGGGATAGCAGTGGATATATAAAATAATAGAGATATCATGGAGTGGCCAAATCCTAGGAGTGTGGATGAGATCATAATCATTCATGGGACTAGCAGGTTACTGTAGGAGGTTCATCAAGAAATTCTCATGGATTTACTATCCTATTACATCTTTACAATGAAAAGGAAAGAAGTTTGAATGGACTGAGGAGTGTGAAGCTAGTTTTTAGCAGTTGAAGGAGTTTCTTACAAATGCTCATGTCTTGAGTATTGTAAATCCTGAAAAAGATTTTGCGGTATGTACAAATGCTTGCAAGAGAGGATTGGGTTGAGTGTTGATGCAGGAAGGAAAAGTGGTATTATATAAGTCAAGGAATCTGAATGAGCACAACTAGAACTATGTGACTAATGATCTTGAGTTGGCATCTATCATTCATGCATTGAGGACATGGAGACATTATCTCCCTGGAATGAGGTTTATTCTAATGAATAATCACAGTGGACTAAGGTACTTGTTTGAAAAACCTAATCTAAATGCTAGGAAAGCTAGAACATTGGCTACTCTCAGTGATTTTGACTTCGAGATTAGGTACATCAAGGGTAAGGAGAATATGGTTGTAGATGTTCTCTGTAGGAGAGCATAGGTAAATCATATTTGAGCAATGAGTTCTTATGGGACAGACTTGTAGGAGCAGATCTTGCAGAGAGGAAAACATGATAATAGGTACCAGTAGCTAAAACATAGGTTATAATAGTAGGGTGAAGGTGATAGGGATGAGGAGTATTACCTCATGGTAGATGGCTTGGTCAGATTCAGGAACACGATTTATGTGCTAGATGATAGTGAGCTCAAGAAGCTTACCTTGAGGGAGTTCCATGTTAAGCCATATTCAGGTCACTCGAGATATCATAAGACTTTGATAGTAGTTAAGAAGTTATATCTGTTGCGGGATATTATCCCCTAAGGCTCTTGGGTGGAACCCTAGCAGATTGGAAGTTGTCTAAGTCAAGAAACATACACACACAGCCGTTTATGCTAGAAAAAGCTATCTCTAAGGTGAGAAGGACATACCTGAGGTCCTACATTTGGGTAGTTACTCAAGGGTGCAAACCCTTCTTCACGTCCCTTCTGCTCCTTTGCCCTGCAAAAACAACAATTCC
>APFE030113042.1:9881-33443 GCA_000404065.3 Pinus taeda
CCACAAATGAGCAAATTGTAGACATCTTCACCAAAGCGCTTGGAAGAGAAAAGCTTGAAAGATTTAGAACGATGCTTGGACTCACCAACATCCCTTCAGATTAAGGGGGGGAATGTTGACACCTAATCCTCAGTGATTGCGGAACTGAATGTGAACAGTCGTCGAGAAGATGAACTGAACAATCACATTCATGTATATATTAGATAGCTGGATAAATGAATAAACGCATTAGTTTTCATGGAGTTACTCCTGGCCTGACAGGATTGCCAAATGTGATCATCGTCAGTGCTTATGTTTCTTCCCATGCATTTCTCACTGAAACAAAGTTCAGTCCTCAATGGCTTTCCCCCACTAAGGTGTTAACTGTATTTCCTATGCCAAAGTCATGGGCTTTACATGCCTTTTTATGCTTGTTCATGGTTGAGGATAAGGACCATCATATGGGTTCATTTCCCATGCTTGTATTTTTTTCCCTATCCATCATGTTGGCCTTCAAATAGAATCTCTTTACTTATTTATGTTCATGCAACATGTTTGATTTGTATACTTAAACATGTAGTTTCTATGTTCTCATACACATGTTCATGGTTCGATGTTTATTAGATTTATAGATCTCTATATTACATATTTATAAAGTTATGGTTAAATGGTCAAAGGCCAGTGAGATTTGAACCTTATCATTGTGTTTTTTTGTTGTTAGATTTTTCATTCCTTGCCTCTAGTCAAAGATGTCGTTGGATTTTCATGACCTCATCAAGCTGATTTTGCCTTCATGGAATATTATATGATAGCGTAGTAGATTATTATGTTATTTTGAACATGCCCTCTTCATGATTTGTTGATGTTTACTGAACGATGTTCTATCCTTTTATGCGTGTGATAATATGTGAATTGTCCTATTGCCCAAATCAATGTCAGTTGTTATCTTTAAGTTGTGTGTTCAAACAACAGTTTTTATTTTTATATTGTGTGCTCGTGTATATATGCGTGTTGAATTTCCTGGTCACATATAGTTTATGGTTTGCTATGATAATACAGGTGTTGATTAATTTTCAAAATTTTCACGTGGACACTCTTTTTTTCAGGTTGTTCTACAGTTCTACTTCCAACCAGGATTGTCCATGCATTGAACCTCAATGTGGAAGACATAAATTCTCAGCCAAGCACACAATGTGGTCTTTTTCCAAGCACACAATTCTCATCCAAGCACACAATGTGGTATTTTGCCAAGCACACAATTCTCAGCCAAGCACACAATGTTTATCTAGGATCCTCAGAAATTTTCTAATCTAGTTGACTAAATTTTATAGTTTAGGCTTGTTGGGAGGGGTGGTAGCTATTGTGGTTGGTTGGTTGGAAATTGGTCTGCTATACAAAGACTTTTTGTTGTAAAACGCATCATTGAAGTGATGGTCATGGTTGAAGTCTTGTATTTTATCTAGTCCATGGTTTTCCAACTTCCAGTTGTACAGTAAATGAAAAAGCTATGATAGATTAATTTACCTTTTGTATAAGCATCATTACATGAAATGATGCTTTGGAAGCACCAGGGAAGTATTATTCAATAATGTGGTAGTTTCCACAGTCTTGAGGAAACAGTTCTAGCATTTTGTAATAAATTGAATATAATGAAATCCATTGCAGTGAATTTCTTGCTAGAAATCTGTTATATTTCCAAATTTTTTAAGTTTAGCTCCACTCCATTTTGATATCTTCCTTTTTATGTCAGTAAAGGAGATCCGTTGCAATCATTGTACTTATCATTCCAATGGTAGCCCCTTGAAATTATTAATTAACCAATTTAAGCTAATAAGGAAGATCCTTCCAAGTGTCCACTCTATTCCATCTATGTTCCTCAAACATGCCAATGAAAACACTGATTCATTCTTTGAAATTTTCTCCCTTCACCATATTTCCGCTTTTGAACCAATCTACTAAGGAAGTGATTTATGGTAAATCTTTAACATAAAATGTGGCCCATAACCATATCCATACAATGTTTGGGTCCATAAACAGATTTCAGTTTGTGTGAATGTGCAACAACATTAAAAGAGGCAGATCAGTTAATAGGCATCTTATGATTGTTGTATATATTCATGCTTGTTTTAAATTAATAGTGTTTTCCAAACTTAGAAAGAAACTTATATGGTAGCTTTTATAAAATTAGAAGTGCTTTTATCGGTTCTGTTTTAGGCACAGATCTATCCTCTACATCCCATTTTCAACGCAGAATGCAAAGCCATGACATGCCTTCCATGAGGCTCCTGCTAAGTCCTCATGGAAAAAAGGAAAGCAGTTGGGACACTTACGATAGCCAAGGGACCCTCAGTTTGGATCAAGGATAGAATATAATTAGTTCTCTTCAGAAAATAAGGGAATAATCTAAGAACCTTGCTTTGACATATTTGTAACTAAGGCCATTCAAATCTTCCCTTTCCCGCACATTTCCTTCAGTTAAATATTTGTAACATTGTTTTTTTGGTATCATAACCATAAAAACAAGTTTTGATTGACTTTTCCTTTGTTTCTTCTTCCAAGATTTCCCTGATATTCATGCTCTGTGGGAGCCCCATCCATGCTTCCATAGAGATGTGCTTGTGAGAGAAATGTAATTGAATTCGTCATTTCTTTAAGGCATTATATTTATTGTAATGCCATAAGGCAACAATTTTTTAGACTGTTTAAACGATTCATTTTGGGATCTTGCTTATATTTTGATCAACTTCCCTAGACAGATACCAAGGATTACATAGTTTTTAGCCTTTAGGACATGTCTTTCAAGATTTGAAGTAGAGTTTTAAGCATGTAATCCTCCTCAAACAATTTTAATATTACAAAGTTTTAGTCCTTCTGAGGTTTCTGGAAGACCTACCCATTTTTTTGCTTATTTTCTTATTTAAGTTTTTTTAATATTTCTTGTTACTTATATCATAAAACACTAGAGGCAAGAGCATTCAACTTCTAAATAAATCTTTCATTTATAAATATCCTTTCATATCTTGCAACAGTTAAACTTGCCTTATCTTTTCTCAGGCAACAATGAATGCTTGAAATGATTATCTAGTCATATCAAGAACATTGTTATATTTGTTGAAGCTCAAGTTTTTTGTTTATTTTCTTATTTAAATTCCTTGAATATTTCCTCTTTACTTATATTATAACACACTAGAGGCAAGAGCATTTGAATTATGAATAAATCTTTCATTTATGAATATCCTTTCATATTTTCCAACAGTTAAAGTTGCCTGATTTTTTCTCAAGCGATAATGCATGCTTGAAATGAATATCTAGTCATATCAAGAAGCTTGTCTTATTTGTTGAAGCTTGAGACACTGTGGAGGTTTACTGTTTGGTACTTTTCCATTTCATACATTGTCATGATCAACAATAATAGTGATTATCATTCACAAAGATTTCATAGAGGAGATGGCACCCTCAGCACTGGTCCTTTTCGTTGTCAGCAAAAGTGATAATCAAATTGTTACTTGTGCAAACTTGAGCATTTTTATTTCTCACATTTTCTGTGTTTCACATTTCTAGTAACATAGATTTAGGGTTACCTAATTTTATGACACATAACTCTAGGATATCACAAAACTAGATAAACAAATCTAAGTTACTGGATATGAGTCTAGAAGTCTCCCAAAATAACATAATCATTTCAGATACTGGAACAGAGGGAAAACACTACCAAAATGTTTCTAGGCCATTTCCCTACTTTTGAAAAGGTAATTTAAGCATCCAGAAACATCAATCCCACGTTTTGGCCCACACCTGAAACGATTCAGTATTTCTGGAGTGACATTTCAAGCCAAATAAATTGGAAAAAAAAAACACAAAAAGTGCAAAAACAAGACCCTAAGAGCATTTACATCAACCCTAACCCAAAAAATGAGCCTCAAATTTATTAAAAATGTCTCTTGGGCTTCCCTTAAGTGCACCAATACTAAATACTTTTTGAGCTCTTTCTTTATCTGCATTTGACCTTCTTTTTGTTATTTCATCATGAGCAGGTTAAAAATGAAGATATGGAGAATCTCTTGAGTTAACTAAAATTTCACTCCAAGATCACATCCACTACCCATGTGGGTATTGCAAGCATATATGACACTAGCTCGTAATCCCCCATCACTGACATGTCTATCTCCATGTGTCTGTGTCTATGTCTGTGTCTGTGTGTCTGTGGTTTCCCCACCACTTTGTATTCATTTTTTCCCAATTTGTTGTCTGTTTCTCCCCATGTTTCCATAGCCATTTCCATTTCAATGAAACTTAGAAACAAATAGAATTACTCAACAAGGGAGAACATAATATAAACAATAAAATCAAATAACAAAAGAACATAATCGTTTCAGATACCGAAGCAGAGGGAAAACAACACCAAAATGTTTCTGGGCCATTTCCTTATTTTTGAAAAGGCATTTCAGCATCCAGAAACATCAATCCCATGTTTTGGCCCCCACCTAAAATGATTCAGTATTTATGGAAATGTTGCAGGCCCAAACAGTGACATTTCAATCCAAATAAATTGGAAAAAAAACACAAAAAGTGCAAAAACAAGACCCTAAGAGCATCTACACCAACCCTAACCCCAAAAATGAGCCTCAAAACTTATTAAAAATGTCTCTTGGGCTTCCCTTAAGTGCACCAATAATGAATACTTTCTGAGGTCTTTCTCTATCTACATTTGACCCTCTTTTTGTTATTTCATCGTGAGCGAGTTAAATATGAAGATATGCAAAATCTCTTGTGTTAATTGAAATTGCACTTCCAAGATCATATCCACTACCCTTGTGAGTATCGCAAGCATATATAACACTAGCTCGTAATCCCCCATCACTAACATGTCTATCTTCATGTGTTTGTGTTTGTGTGTCTATGGTTTCCCCACCACTTTGTATTCTTTTTTTTCTCTAATTTTTTGTGTATGTTTCTCCCCATGTTCCCATATCCATTTCCATTTCAATGTAGCTTAGAAACAAATAGAATTACTCAACAAGGGAGAACAAAATATAAACAATAAAATCAAATAACAAAAATAACAAATTGGGTCCACATACATTTGAATGCTCAACACAGACATAATAGCATTATGGTCACAAACCTATACTTGCTCTTTCCTGTAAGGCAGAGGAAACAAAAGAGATTTTGTAAATACTAGCCCTAATGTGGTCGATCGAATTCCATTGTTTTACTTTGTCCCTATCAAGAAAATGTGGAGATACACCAGACATCATAAGTAGTAAATTTATGTGATTGATGGTGGATAATATGGGATTATAAACCCATTTTATATGAAATTGGAATGAAAATTGTGATGACAAGTTGTTCTTTATTTCAGTACTTAACTCCAAACCCGGAATGTATACAAAATATTAATGAACCATTTTGTGTCTTTGATGGAAAGCTATGATTGTTTCATGGGATCATTGCAACTTTTCTAATTGCATAGAAAACAATGCATTAGGTCAGTTTTATATTCCTTTGCCTTCTATAGGACACTTTTAATTAGATTTGTACTCTGAAGAGTGTTCTACCACACAAGTTTTGGCATTACTATATTTAGGAATGAAAACAATGGTCAACAACACAAGTTATAAAGTCCACCATTGTATATGAATGGTGGACATCAAAATGTCATGACCCTACATCCACTTTTATGTGCAACAATGGTCAGTCACTTAAAAATTCATTATCATGCTTAGGGGTTCATATGCAAGGATCCAAAATTATGCAGCGCATCATTCCAAAATTCTAATCGAGGATCCAATAGAGAGAATGAAATGACCATAATTCTCCCTATATTTACATCCCTAAATAAGTCAATGGTCATTCTCCCTACATTTACATCCCTAACTTTTCCCTAGCCAAACATGATTCTACTACTACAAACAGTAGCTGCCAAATTTTAGGTGACTTCAATGTTGTCAATGATAACTATATTCTATTACTCATTCTATTTATTTCATTTTACCCCAATGACATAGAGTGGCTAGGCCTTTTTTGAGTTACTGTGTTCCACATAGCAAGGATTTATGAAGTGAACATGGAAGGTAGATACCCTGCACTTCCTAGCTCTTTTCTTCGAGTAATATAGTACAGTCAAGTTCTCTCTTATATTCACTTTCCTTAAATATTAAGTTTCTTTTTAGTCATACATAGCTTAGACATATTTCTCTTGAGAGATGCATCAAACACCCCCTGAGTAGGTGTACCTTGTATGTTGATTTGTTTTTGAGTCCCATTGACCACTTCTGCTCACTTAAGGACTTAGGCCATCAATTAAAATTTCAACTGTAATTGCATATGTTGTATCTTCATTAGATCACAATGTATTCTATAAAATGCATGGCCTTGTAGGACAATAGACTACTCTATAAAATGTATGGTGGTGTAGGACCATGAATTAATTTATACATGTCTGGCATCATTATACCTAGCATCAATTCCTACAATCTAGTTGTACAATTCTATTTTTTCTACCATTAATTAAGAGACAAACCTGTGTACCTAAGGATACCTTATCACTGCTACACTCAGATTGAAACATAAAATTCCATTCAAAATTTATACATAGGTCCTAAACAGGTTGAAGTTGGAACATTTCCTTGCTTATAAAATAACTAGCTATTTTGAATTCAGATTATTGTGGATGGATACATTTATCGGTTACATATTTTGACATTAGAGGGGTCAAACTCCTTTAAATCATTCTAGATTCTAGATGATCTATTCAGTTCTATGGTTAAACAAGTCCCATAGTCACACTAGTTCTTGGTGTTAATGCTCCTTTGTGGCAGGTCTAAAACTTGTAACCTCCACTTCTATCAGTTGAGCCACAATATTGTTTCAGACACAAGACTCTAACCCACAATCCACATCTACTGAAGCAACCTACAGTTTTTTGTGGCTTCCATACTTCGGTGAATTATGGACTTCCCAACACAATTTCAGTTTGTTGTCTTTGGTCAGAATTGAAGACTCGATCCTTTGGGCTCTCTTGCTAATTAGTATATATAAGAAATATGAATCAAGGGAACGAACAAATGTTCTTCACCTTTCTTTCCAAAAGCAACAATTTTGATAGTTGTAACAGCACAAACACTTTTAGGTGTTGTCTTAAGGGGATGTATGCAATGAAAATCATCACAGCATAAGCAGCACTTGCAAAGAAGTGGAAGGTGGATTCAATGCCATAAATGAATGGTTGCAACAATAAAATAATCATTGATGGGAAATGAATATTGTTTACAATTAGGTGTGGTGTGGTGAAGTAGGGGTTTAATTATTCATGTTCGTTAAATATTGATGTCTAGAAACACAATATCACAACAAATGTTGCAATAAGAATAATAGTAGTTGGACAACGAGCAAAAATGGCAGGAAAATACTACTCAATACATAGAGAAAGGGAAAAAGATAAAGTGTCTAGATAAAATCAAGAGTACCCAATGTTTAAAATTTAAAACTAACTAAGAATAACATGAAAAAGGACAGGAAAATCAATATACTTGTGTGAAAGTTAAGATGTAGCGAGATTGAATTTTGAGACGGTTTGGAGTTATCCCCATCTAGTATCAATGAAATAATCAATTTTTCTCATATGTGCATTCTCCAATCCCACTTTAATTTCCCAAAAATTGAATGGAATAGAGTTCTGCATACAGAAACTAAACATGGATGGCACCAACAACTCTCTAGGTAAGGCATGATGTTCAACTAGCTGGAAGGATGGTAAAAACTAGTTAAAAAATAGATCTCTAGAAACCCAATTGCAACTAAAAGATGGAAGGTAGGTGGCAATCACTTTAAACTTTATATTACAGTCATGTTAGATTTGGAAATATCAACAACTAAGATAAATATCAGTGGCCGAATAAGCATGAAAAATGAATGTTATTATTAGCAACATATAATATTTTTGTATATTGTCTTTTCACAATGGTAAGGTGGCTAGTGCCTAATTGCTCCAGAAGAAGATAAATAGAGAATAAAAAGGAAAGCTTTTTGACATATGACTTGATGTGCCTTGTCAACTCTAGTTTGAGTGTCTACTTCCCCTTTAAAAGGATTCAGTTGCAAACCTTTTCAAAATTACTATAAGAGAAGGAATATTCCCCAATTCTATGGACTCTGTTATGATGTCTCAAACCTTATGTTGTGTACAGATTCACTTTGTCAGTATGAAGGATTTTTGTGTACATCTCTGAGAAATGCTATGTATCAAGAGGAATAGCCCTAGATTAACATGTGAATGACTAAAAAGAGTGATGGACGACAAATTTGCATACTTCTTTTATCAATAGTAGAATAGTGTGCCTCCTATATAGTGAAGTAAGCTAATGTATATGAGGATCTCTGTTGCACAAAACTTCTAAACTGCCTACATAACACCACCCAAAACTTGTGGAAACCCAGAAACACCTCAGAAATTTCATCGTAACGTCCAAGTGCCCATGAGGTGTATGGAACTCATAGAAAGTCTGTAAATTTTTAATCTGAAGAAAATGGGGACAAATTAACCTTTAATTCATTGCTAATCATACCATTCTCACTTTCTACCAAGATAATATGCTTTTATGGCATTTCATTAGAAGAAACAAAAGTTGTACAAGACATTATTTATTTAAGATTACTCATATTTCAAGGTTTATAACCTATAAATTTATATCCATATTTACTATTAGTAATCATTGCAAGCATTTGAATGACGGATTTCATTACTCAAAACATCATATGTGAAATGGTAAACCTTGTTGTCATATGCTAATCATTTGTTTACTCATCATATGGCTAGTATTATAGTTTGGAGATAAGCAAAGGCAGCAAGAGTCTGGTTTTAAGGAAGAAGCTTGTATTCGGCTGGTTTGCAACACACCTTTTATGAAATCAAAATTTGATTTATCTTTTTTTCCAGAAAACACAGAAACGGGTGAAATGTAAGAAAGTGACCCTAAAAATATATAACTCATGTTGTCTCAATCACAAACAGAATTAATTTGTCAATGTAAGTACTATTATGATGAAGTTATCCAAATGCTATGTATTATTCAAAACATCCATAAATTTGTCTCCCATACAAAAAATCGTAATCGTTGCATGTTGGGGAAAAATAAAACATTAACAGGTTCTTCTTTAGTGAAACAACCATGCTGTGATAGACCCAAGAAAAATGATAACAACAACCCATTCGCACACTGGGGATCTATATTGATGGTGATCAATGATTACTGTTGCATTGGATGGTGATCCTACGTCATATTTGACATCTACATATGTGCTTAAGAATGCTCTAGAAATTATATCACTGGACATATTTTCAATGTCTACAGAGCGATTGATGGTAAAATATTGAAATTGACAACTCCAATTTATTGCTTCCTTATGAAGGAGTTTTAAATTGTCCTTTTGAACCCGATAGATACCTTTCATCTGATTACATATCAACTCTGAGTTGGTGAAGACTTCAATATCATTGACATCGTGTTGTTTTGCCTCTTTTATCCCTTCAACAAGGGCAATGTAATATGCCTCGTTGTTTGTCATCATTCCAGGCACTTCTTTCTTTCCATGAAATAAATGATTTATTGCCATATTGTAAAGGAAAAATTTAACAACTGATCAACCTGGATTTGGAAAGCAAGACACTTCAATTCATAAACGCCACTTTTGCACCATTTTTTACACTTCAAAAACCTGGAAAATAAGATAACAATAAATTCATGTTAAACAAGTAGACAATTATCTATTTCTTAATACTCAACATGTTTTTCAGTCATATATAATTCAAAAAAGAAGATAATTTTTTTCACAAATTCAATGTAAGACCGACTGACAAATTTTGTTGGAGTATCAGAACCAAATTGAATGCTTTCGATATTGTTAGATATAAGTATCCCTACGACTATTACAATGTCATATTTCCTACTAGTAGTTATAAGGTGGAGCTAGAAATTCCATTTCAGAGCTTGCAATAATAATTTTCAAAACAGTAAGATTTCTTAAGTGCACCAGTCTTAAAAAGTTCCTGCGTGCCCAGAAAGATAAATTAGTGCGATATATGTTGTTTGATGACGTTATGGGGTATATATTTCAATTTGAGATAGCCTCACAACACCTTTTGATTATTTGAGTAGTTTCTCTAATTTAGAATTCTTTCTTTGCAACATTCTAACTAAAATTGAAATTATTGTTCAATCTGGTATTGTAACAAAATTAAACAAAAGATAGAATCTCAATAATGGCAAAAATAAATAGCACAAAAGGATGCAGGGTATGTGTGATGCAAGCCTTTCCTTTAAGATGTTTCTTCTTGCCTCATTCACTTTGAATATGGAATTCCTAAAAGGAAAGATTCCTTTGACAACATGAACAGATGCAATCCAATAAATTTTGGCCATGTTTTTTTAGGGTGACCATTTGCTAAGCAGGACTAGACTTGAACGAAAGGCCTTTCTACAATGTATGTTTACATCACAACTCTACTAGTAGTTTGTCCTCAAAGATTCTCGATGTTGCCATAGTATATCTGAAATTTATAGCAGGCAATCATTACGGTCACATTCCACTACTTGTGGCAAAAGAGATGTGCTAGAACAAAGAAAAGGCAATCAAATTTCATCTTTTATAGCTATTCAATATTGAACTCATCTCATTTCCTTAAGAAAGTCAAAGATGGCGCTAGATGTAGGATTTAGATCACACGCATTTTCCCTAATTATGTGGGTAAGTAAGCGGAAGGCTATTTTAAATAATGTTGACATAGCATGTACTCTTTGGAAGAATGACAATTTCGTCCCTCTAAGTAGAGTGCCAACTTTTTCGAGAAAAATGGGAGAGTCCTAAAAAAGTACATAAATTGGTCCGAGAGAGCAGCTCATAAAAGTTTGGAAAATATTAGGAAAAAGGGAAAGGAGGGAATCACAACCAAGTGTGAAAAGTGGACCCGAATCACATAACAGATTCGCTGTAAAAACCACCATCTATATGGTTCTGGGTAGTCAATTTCACCTAAGCTGCTTCTGAGCAGTCAAGTTCAACACGGAATTCTTTCTTTGCAACATTCTAAATAAAATTAAAAATAATGTTCAATCTGGTATGCACTCTGTTTTGAGAATTTAGAATGTTAATGATTTTTCCTAAAGCAAGGAAAACCAAGAACTTGATTTAGAATTCTTTATTTGCAACATTCTAACTAAAATTGAAATCAATGTTCAAACTGGTATGTACTCTGTTTTGAGAATTTAGAATGTTAATGTTTTTAAGTTATGAATTTTCTTGATTTAGAATTATTTATTTGCAACATTCTAACTAAAATTGAAATTAATGTTCAAACTGGTATCTACTAGACTATTTTGAGAATTTAGAATGTTAATATTTTCAAGCTATATGTCTCATTGCCAACTACTCTTGCAAATTTGGTCAACATTATTGGTCTATATGTACAAAAAAACAGGTTATCTTGTGGCATTGCTAGCTTGCTTTCAAAGAGCACAGTCTGGCATCAGATCGAGACACTGAATCTGGGTTTAAATTCATTTAGTGGAGAAATTCCAAGATCTCTTCCAATCTCTCTTGTCTAAGCTACTTGAATCTTCACACCAATGAATTTACAGGTACCATAGTTCCAGAGCTTGGTAGTCTTTCACAACTCATATACTTGGGAATTTATGATAATTATCTCTTAGGATTAGTCCTCGTTGAATTGTGCGATCTTATGGATCTCAACTTCTTCAATCTCTCAGATAATCTGCTGGAAGGAGCTCTTCCTGAGGGTGGTGGATGTAGTAATTTTACTACTTCTTCTTCATTTCTTAGAAAGAAGGCTATATGTGGAAATCTAATGGGCCAAAAATCCAAGCTCAGTCCAAGACAATAGCCTCATCTATTGAGCACTGGGGTGATTGTTGGGATCACAATAGGAAGCACCCTTTTCATGCTGGGCCTTATATTTGCTTTGGTAAAATGGAAAATGTTGAGACAAGGGGTTTTCCCTAAGGTGGATGAGAAGAGAAAATTGAATCCAGCCATTGAACCAACCCCTGTAAATGAGTGAAATAATAAATTGTTGATGTACGTACAATCAACGATTGGATGAGAAGACATGCATGCATAGGAAACTTATCCCATATCAGGAAAATGAGAGAAAAATCAATTGTGGGTCATATCATATTTCCTTGTCTCGTCAAAGTAGTTGAGATGTTGACTCAGAGCATTCGTTTCAAATGAAAAAACAACCCAAAAACATGAACTATGCCTAGCAGACATACCAACCAAACATGTAAGGTAGAGTAAAACACGAGTAAGGATTCATACATGGCGTTGGAATGGTGAGAATGGGCGGCTTGACATGTAAGAGAATCAGAGTTTGGTTTGGAGACATAAGTTGGTCCAGCACCCACCCGACAACAGACATGTTATTATTTCCCTTCTTAACAAAGCACGTTTAACACCAAAATAAAGAAAATTTGAACTTAGCAGAGGCTCCCAAAACATGAGCTTTAAGTCCTATTTTCATATCAAAAGACTCAAATGTAGAATATGGGATACATTTCCATGTTAGAAATCATTAGAGTTATCATGCAAAATTAAATCAACTGTATCAACTTAAATTTAGCATATCAAAAGTATAACAAAACTTAAAATAAGTAGGTCGAAAATAACAACAAATTTTGATAAGAGTGTTTAAGAGCATTAGCATCTTCAAATTAGGAAGTCATGCAGATTAAAAAAGGGAAAATCTCTGAATGGGCTCATAAAAAATTAAAATGCCTCAGCTTCAATAGATAAGAAAACAACAAAACTGGAACTCAATGCAGTGTAAAGCAACTAAAATGCATTGCTAGATAGACTAAATTACAATAAAGGCTTTATATTGACATATATTGGCCACTGTTAGAAAAAATTGTAAGCAGCTAGACTATGATCATTGAAAAATTTTCAGCAGATAGTGTAGACCTCCCACCCCCTGGTGAGAATAAGGGTGTCTAAGATTCACAGGTGCCCAAAGCATGGACTTGTGTATGAGCCCTGAACTTCACCAGCTCAAATTCAAAATCACAAGCATTTTAGCAGATTCTCAACATTATAAATATAACATGGGCAGGGGAAAACAAAGTGAGGATTCAAGGGTATATGTTTAAGTTGGACATGATAAAAATAACATCGGCAAATACAGAAAACATTCCAGATCTTTTGATTTGTTGTTGTGTTTGAATTTTCATAGCCTTTCTCAATGGTGTGATGGATTGGGGAACTTGTGGCATTGCAATTACATATTTATGGAACACAGTTATGTCCCCTGTATTCTCAGCAATAACTAGATGACTGTAATTTCACATTTATTGATCTTCATTGTTAGAATTTATTAAAAACTATACAATGGATTCACAGACCTGATTGGACTTTATCTTCTTCTTATTCTTTTTTTGCTCTTTTGGGTTCCTGTAATGTTTATGACGAAAGCGTCCTAAAGATCTTAATGTGGTCAGCTGGCGATAGCGGAATTCCTGGTTGCTCCTGTAATGGCAAGTGTGAATGACTATGTTTACTATGCAAAGAGGTATGAGTTCTGAGTTCTGATGGCAAATGCATCGAGAGTTGAGGTGCGCGGCTTTCATTATGCAAAGAGGTCTGAGTTATGAGTTCTGATGGAAAATGCGTTGGGAGTTGAGGCGCGCGGTTTTGAGAAACTCTAATACCGAACACCAATAGTGGACAGCCCATAGTGCCACGACGAGGTGTGACCAAGGTGAGTCAGGAGATCCAGATCCAAATCTGTCATAGCATATCCCAACTGCAATTAATGTGGAAGGGTGGTGGATGGTAGCAGAGTTAGCGAAAGGTGGCGGAGGGTGGAGGAATTTCCGATCACCGAAGCTAGACGTTTTTACAGGCGGGAATGGAAACCGAGAAATTCCTTTGTCTTGTTATACTACTCCTATACATATGGTTGGTTTGTAATTATGATCGTCAGCATAGTCCAATGATAAATCATGCCTCGTAATCATTGTTGTTGGCCTAGTCAAATCATGTGCACGGCAGTGAATATAATTTGATATATTCAAAACATGTGCATGATAGTGAATATAAATCGGTAGATATGGATGTATAGTCAAATCATGTGCACAATAGAGAATATAATTCGGTACAGATCCGACTGTAAATCATGGCAAGTTGCAACTAATATTACTCTATTGATTTTTTAATGCACCTTTTAAGACACAACATACATAACATGGGCATGCACATTCTTCTTAGTCAGAAGACCTGATTTCATTTGATTTCTCTTATGCACTCAATGTCACTTTGTACCCAGATGCGGGTGTCAACAATGGCATTTAAAATGACAATATGGACCGTCAGCGGGTTGGGAAGCCATCTGGCTAATTGCTTCGTCCTGAGAGCCCACCGTAGATGGATTAAAAACACCTTGCAAGCGACATTTAATGACTCTGAAATCTGTGATGAGCTCACCTCCATCAACACCATGGCCCCTACAAATCATTTTGTTAATCCTCCTCTTCTCCGTGGTGTATGTTCTCCGCAAGAGACTGAACCGTGTATCAGAACTACAACAGGCAGTTGCTGCCCGATCTTCCTTGTCAGGATTTTGGTAATGGTTTCCATTTTTCGCATTCCCGTCATTGTCTTCTTGATCATGGCCCAACCACCCTGCTCACGCTCAGCGTCGCCTTTCATCCAATTCCTCCACTGTCAATTTAGCTTACATCTATGCCATGGCTCGCCTCAAGCACCGCATGCACAGTAGGTGTGGAGGAATGCGTGGAGGTTTTATCCGCTCGCAAGCTTCGACTAGCTCCACCTCTGATTCCCCAGACTCCACCACTGAAATGCCCAACCCACTCATTTACCCCACTCATCGCTACCCGAATACTAGAAGTGGTAGAGGTACGAGGGACAATGCTGTCCACACAACGGATTTCCCACTTCCTCCTTTTCCTACCCCTCACAGCACTCAATTTCGCTTCCGCAGTTCCTTAAATAGGCCTACAATCACTGCAACCATCATAATTTCCTTCGAGGAAGAGTCTGCAACGCAAGCTTCTCTATCAAGTCTCAGGAACAAGCAAAGCAGGGAAGTGCCTGGTAATCATGGGATCAGCATCCTGGGCAACAAGCAGCAAGGTGAAAGCAGAAAGGCTCTGCATGGCAAGGCCAAAGTTGGTGACACTTCTGGTGAGGAGGACAAGCATAACGGCATGAAAGCTTCAGGCAGCAGGCAGAACGACAGATGGATGTAGAAAGCACTATGGAAGCTCCACCTCCTCAGGGTCGAGGCGCGTTTGAAGAGGATGACGACTGGTATCAATTTGCCTGCCGAATTGAGGAGGAGCCAGCTCCGGAGGAACCACCGGCCTAACACGTGGCCTCATGCAAAGGTGCTCGGCTCCCAGGTGGATAAGTCTCACTGTTTTGTGGTTTCATGGTCTCATGCAAAGGTGCCCGGCTTCCAGGTGGATATGTTTCACTATTTTCATGGTTTTGTGGTCTGGATGTGTAATGTTTCTACGCCATGTGTCTTGGATCCTCTGGTTGAATCTCTGCCAGGTGGACATGTCACACTGTTTCTTGGTTATGTCCCTATCTTTTGGTTCTAGAATTGCATTCTCCTTTTGTTTCTTTTAGGAAAACCAAGGTCTACTTTGAATATAGTTTTTCTAGTTCAAGGGTTGGTTTCCCCCATAACAAGGGCAGTCTTTAAAGCTTCTTGGACTGGTTTCCCCTCTGTTGGGGCAGTCCAAAACAAACAGTTTCATTTTGTGATGATGACTGATGTTTAACATCTCTGAGGTCAGGTCTCTCTGTAAATTTTTGTACCATATCAATAGATCAATACTACTTAGAAAAAAAAAATGTCACTTTGTCATCAGGATTTCAAACTGAGCACTCCCGCTTGAAAATTTTGAAATGAAATTATAACTTGCGTTGTTTTGGCATTACGATTTTCTTTCTTGATTTTCTTGGTATCTGATATCGACATTTCTTGTTATTTTCAAAGATGGCCACTTCCATTGTCTCTGTTACATTCTTGATATTTTTCGTCACATTGGTAATGAATATTTTTGCACCTTATGCCAATGCGTATGCTTTCGCCCTTGCTCCCATGTCTTACCGTAAGATCTTGCCTTTTCATTTTATTTAAACCAGTATATATTTTTCTAACTTGAGCTAGATGCAAACTTATTTTAGAATGTTTTTCATTGTTTAAATTGTATTTTTAAATGTTGTAGAGATTACATAAACTTATAAGTCCAAAAATTCTTTCTTGGAATTCTACAAAAAATGATATACCTAAAAAAATTTGAACCTGTAATGAGACCACTTTAAATATTTAACCAATAAAACTTCTTTTTTTCAATAGCTTTATGAGATATATACATAATTTTTTTAAATAATATATAAAATATTAAAAAAAATCTTCCCGTAGAAATCACGTAAGAGAAATTTTTGGTGGACACATTTCAAACCAACAAGTGTGGTTCATCATCAGGACCACTTGTTGATTTTCTTAATTCATTATGGATCACAGAAGCCTAAATTCAGAAGAAAAAAAACACCATCTAATATGTAAAATATATTACATAACATGTGCATTGAGCAATTTTATCAACACACATTAAAATGTTTTTTCATTAATATGTTTTTAAGTATACCTCAATATTAATTCATATTAAAATATTTTGTTCATAACTCACATTGGATACTTTATTATATTAGGTCATATGGACAACTAATTAAACATGCATTACATATTATTTTTCTTTTTTATTATAGAAGGCATTTCTTTTATATTTAGAGAATACTTTATTTTTATATTAATAGGGACATGTGTCAACTCCAAGTTGAGCATGAACATACTTACATAGCATAGATCCATAGATCCATCTTAAGCACGGATCTAACATGAGCCCAGAGAGATCAATTTTATTCAAATACAAACATATTTTAGAGTGCAAAAACAATGCATAATTTTTCATTGTTTCAATTCTATTTTTGAATGCTATAGGGATTACATTACTTAAACTTATAAGTCCAAAAATTATTTATTGGATTTCTACAAAAAAAAATGGTATACCTAAAAAAGGATTAAATTGTAATGAGACCACTTCAAATGTTTTAACCAAAAAAAAAAAATCAATAGATTTATATGATATATACATATTTTTTTAAACAATATATAAAATATTTTATGTAACATGTGCATCGAGCCATTTTATCAATGCACATTAAAATGTTTTTTTTTAAGTATTAGGGTTTATGCACTGCATTATATTAGATATCATTTTGGGATTCAACTGCGTTAAGTAAGTCATTCACATATGATCATTTCCATGAGAGGTAGTCGTAACTGACTAATTTCTCATGATTTTTGAATAGTTCACTTAGCACTCATTGCATCGGGTGATTTTTTTTTATTAATATATTTTTAAGTATATGTAAATATTAATTCACATTAAAATATTTTGTTCATAACCCACATTGGATATTTTATTATAATAGATCATATGGATAACTAATTAGACAAGCATTACAACTTGAGTGGGCCTAATGGTTAAGATCATGTGTTTCCTCTTAAGAGGTCACAGGTTCAAAACCAGAGGGGGGTAGAGTATGTATGCCTTCGTAGACTTAGCGGTAAAATCATTGTGCGGAGGTGGGTCCCTTGTCCCACAAACAAGGGGGTCTCATACACCAATTTGATGTCTATAATTATTTTTTCTTTTTTATTATAGCAGGCATTTCTTTTGTATTTAGAGAATATTTTATTTTTATATTAATAGGGACATGTGTCAACTCCAAGCTAAGCATGGACATACTTACACATCGCCCTCACACTAGGTTGTAGAATGAGCCTCTCGGCTCAACATATGTCAGTCTTTTCAGGATCTTTGAATACTTTAACTGACAATGATAAGGGAAAACAACCCTTGAAAAAATCATGGGAAAAACTCGCAGCATGGGCAAAGAAAAATAGTATCACAGGTAATGTTCGATTCTGCTCAATGGGATTTTAAAGAAAATTAACGATTTTCTAGTAGGAATTGTTTCCCAAATTTAGTAGCAAAAGGATAACTTGACACCTGTCTGATTTTGGAATCCACAATGGCCTGTAAGTTTGATGAGTACATGTGTAAAATTAAACTTACGAACTGATTTTGTTATAGTAGAGTTTGAGTATCTAAACTTATTGTTCAATTATTAACTCACTCCTTATTACACTCAAATAAAGGGAGAGCTAATTGGTTGGTTTAGGATTTGATTTATCAGAATCACAATAAATTAAATCTTGTTTGTTAAATGTGAAGCTAAATTATAAATATAAATAAAAATAAAATAAAATCAGCATCGACCTCACCATCCTCAATCGTCCGCCACCCACGCCACCGTCACCAAGCTACTACATCGTCCCAATGACTCCATTATGCAGTCATGTTTTCCACATGACAAAATTGGAGAATTCTAGAGACTCTTCCATATATAAATATGTAATCTCTCCTCTACATGAGCAATGCATGCCAAGGAAAGGCTCTCCAGTAATGAAAAGATTGTGTTTTCTGTTCTTTCGGTTTTCCATTCTTGTTTGTGATTCGTTGCATGTCTCTAAATTTGTGAAGTCTTGTGTTTTCTATGCTTCTATGTGCCCATCAACTGGTATCAGAGCCTTCTTGATCTTTTACTTATGCCTGATCTCCCTCTTGATCTCTTCATCGGCAGAATCCCATCCAACAATGTCCACCACTGGCATTTTCTATGAGTTGTTCATGATTTGAACCACTAACCTCACACAATTAATGAACTAGTTGCAAACCATTGTGAAACAAAGTGGCCTTTTATAGGTTTTTGTTGGGACTATTCTCAGTCGGTATCTTGGAATTTTGCATTGGCCAAGGCATTGTTAGCATAACAAGGAATCTCTCTAGTCCCTTCGATTCGGCGACTTCTTTCACACCCTATGACCTCTAGTACTTGCAGCCTCTTTCAACACCCACGCTCTTCAGGGAGGGTGAATATATCCCATGCATGCCACTTGATGTTATGATGTTGAAGCTCAGCGCTACACCAATGAGCCCTCTTTGGCAAAGTTCTGCTATCTGTTGTAGAACTCTGGAAGGCGGAGGCGATGACCAGTGGTATGGGATTGTGTATGTTTGTGAGTTGTGGTTTTGGTTGTTTAAAAAACAACATTAAAAAAATGTGGTTGGAAGTAATGCATTTTAATTAATTAACTAATTAAAAAGAAGAGTTGTTCCTTTTTTAAAAGACAGGTGTAAAAAAAGGGAGGTGCTCCTTTGTTAAGAGAGATGGATTTTTATTTTAAAAGGGAGGTGATATTTTTTATATGATAAAAAATTTATTAAAGGAGGTGGATTTTGTCTTTTATTTTAAAAGGTCCAATAACTAAAGGTTTTTTTGCAAAGTTTTATTTTGTAATAGGAGTTTGATTTTCTGGTGCGTGAATTTTATTGACAATGGAGACAGTAGTCACAGATATGGAGAAGTTGAGCGGAGCTAATTTTTCCCTTTGGAAATCACAGATGGAGGATATACTAATTTTCAAGGATCAATGTTTTTCGATTGAGGGTGTAACAAAGAAACCCTTACCAATAACAGATGAGGAATGGAATAAGCCAGATAGAAAGGTGATTGCAACAATCTACGAGTATCTAGCAAAGAATGTGTATTTGAATATTTCCAGAGAAAAGAAGGAAAAATGATTATGGAAGAAGCTCCATGATCTATATGAGAAGAACACAACATCAAAAAAAGTGTTCTTGTTGAATAAGCTTTAAAATCTCAAAATGAAGGAGGGTGCTTCAGTTGTTGAGCATGTGAATGAATTTAATATTATTACTAGTCAGCTTGCCCCTCTTAAAATCATTCTAAATGATGAAATTAGATCCATTTTTTTAATGTGTTACATACCATACAGCTAGGAAAATTTAATTGTAGCCATTATTACTTCAGCACCTGCACGGACCATGAAGTTTGATGATGTCAGTAGTGGTTTAATGAATGAGGAACTCCGACGAAAGTCAATTGCAGAAAACCAGGGAGGAGAAGCTCTAGCTCAAGCTGATATTTGTAAGAGAATTGATCGAGGTAGACAAGGGTGATCAAGATCGAGAGGTTGGTCGAAATCAAGGAGGGGAAGGATCATCTGCTTTCATTGTGGCAAGCCTAGGCACATGAAAAAAGAATGTCAAGTTTGGAAGAAAGGACAAAAGGATCAGAGACCAGCCAATACAAATCACAAGTCATCCAACACAAATGAAGGCGAGATTACTGATGTAGCCACAGATGGCGATGTCTTTTTTATTGCTTCAATAGAGGATGCATGTTTATATACATCTAATAGTCGATTTGATTGGATCCTTGAATCTGGGGCATCTCACCATGCAACCCCATGCAAAGATAATTTTTTTGCATATAATCCTGGTGATTATGGTAGAGTGCATTTGGGGAATAATAATTTTTGCTATATTTTTGGAGTGGGAAATTTCTAGATCAAGATGAAGGATGGACAAGATATATTGTTGAAACAGGTCAGGCATGTACCAGAAATGTGCATGAGTTTGATCTTTACGGGATGGTTGGATGATGAATTCTATTCCACAAGTTTTGGAAAAGAAGGCTGGAAAATTAGCAAAGGATCATTGGTTGTGGCTAGAGGACCCAAGACATGAACATTATATAAATTGAAGGCAATGATAGGAAAATCATATTTGGTTGTTGTCACAAAATAAGGAAATTCAGCAGAACTGTGGCATAAGTGCTTGGGTCACATGAGCGAGAAGGGCTTAAAAATCCTTGTTGGTAAAAATATATTGTCAGGTTTGAAATCCTACAATCTCGATCTTTGTGAGCATTGTATATATGGTAGACAAAGAAGGGTTTCATTTCTTAGAGGTGGCCATGACAGAAAGAAAAAAATTGTTATAATGGATACACTCATATGTGTTTGGTCTTGTTAACATCAAGTCATTAGGAGGAGCATCATATTTTGTAACATTTATAGATGATGCATCCAGGAAAGTTTGGTCCTACCCTATGAAAAGTGAAAGTGAAGTATTTGAAAGATTTCAAAAATTCCATATTGTCGTTGAAAGAGAAACTAACAAGTTGCTCAAGTGCCTGAGAACAGATAATGGTAGAGAATATTGCTCAAATGCATTCAAGGAATATTGTAATAGGTTTGGCATAAAGCATGAGAAGGTTGTGCCTGGTACTCCTCAATGGTGGTGTCGCAGAAATGATGAATCGCACCATTATGGAAAAGGTGAGAAGTATGTTGTCCAATTATAGTTTGGAGAAGCATTTTTGGGCAGAAGCTATAAGGACAGCTTGCTATCTTATAAATCGGTCTCCAAGTATAGTCTTGGATGGCAACATCCCTGAATAAGTTTGGACTGGTAAGAAGTTGAATTATTCTCATTTGAAAATATTTGGATGTGAAGCATTTGTACATATTCCAAAATAAAATAGAACTAAGCTAGATGATAAATCTATGAAATTCATTTTTCTGGGATATGCGGATGAATAATTTGGTTATCGTCTATGGGATCCAGTCAAACATAAAATTATTAGAAGCAGGGATGTTATATTTAATGAGTCAGAAATGTTTAAGAGCACTCTAGGTGAGGTGGAGGTCACGAAATTTATTGATAGGTTTGAAGAGCATCAGGAAGACATCCCACTAATGCAAGAAAATGAACAACAAATTCTGGAGCGGGAAGGACAACAAGTGGAAAATGATGAACACCAAGAAGAAGGAATATTGGAGGAACTTTTATAGGATATTTAACCTGATAATGCACCACCACAGTTGGTTCACATATCTTCTATGCCTCATAAGCCTTCAAAAAGGTATCCTACTTCAAACTATATACTATTGATTGATGAAGGTGAGCCTAATTGTTTTCAAGAGGCTTGTAAAGTTGAGCACAGTAAAGAATGGAAGAAAGCGATGGAGGGAGAAATGAACTCTTTGTTGGAAAATAAAACTTGGGAGTTGGTAAATCTCCCAAAATGTAGAAAGTCTCTACAAAAAAATGGGTTTACAGGATTAAGCACGAAGGTGATGAAATGAAGGAGAGGTATAAAGAAAGGTTGGTGGTGAAAGGATTTTCCCAAAAGGAAGGTATTGACTTCACTGAAATTTTCTCACTTGTTGTTAAGATGTCATCCATTAGAGTCATTCTTGGTCTTGTTGCTGCTTTAGACTTAGAATGTGAATAGTTAGATGTAAAAACTTATTTCCTTCATGGAGAATTGAAGGAAGAAATTTATATGGAGTAGCCAAAAGGCTTCATAGAAAAAGGCAAAGAAGACCTTGTTTGCAGGTTGAAGAAGCCTATATGGGTTGAAACAGACACCTTGACAATGGTACAAGAAATTTGATTCATTCATGTTGGAACATGGTTTTCACGTGTTGAAAGTTGACCATTGTGTTTATATTAAGAGGTATGATCAAGGAAATTATATTGTATTATTGTTATATGTGGATGACATGTTGATTGTTGGGCATGATAAGAATATGATCAATAGGTTGAAGAAAGATTTGGTAGGAAATGCAATGAAGGATTTGGGTCGAGCACAACAGATATTGGGCATGAGGATCATACGTGACAGGAAAAACAAAAGGTTGTTGTTGTCACAAGAAAAATATATCAAGAAGGTGCTTGACAGGTTTAATATGAAGGATGCCAAGCCAGTTGGTACACCCCTTGCAACTCACTTCAAGCTAAGTACTAAGTTATGTCCTAGTGATGAAAAGGAGAAGGAAGAGATGAGTAAGATTATTAATTCTTAAGCATTTGGCAGCTTGATGTATGCCATGGTATGGATGCGACCAAACATTGCATATTTAGTGGGAGTAGTGAGCAGGTTCCTTGCCAATCCAGACAAACAACATTGGCAAGTAGTGAAATGGATTTTGAGATATCTCAAGGGTACTAGTCATTATTGTTTATGTTTTGGCCATAATGAGACTGTGCTTGAAGGATTTACAGATGCAGATATGGTTGGAGATATCGACATCAGAAATTCCACTACAAGTTATTTGTGCACATTTGTTGGTGCAATAGTATCTTGGGTGTCAAGGCTACAAAGAATAGTAGCTCTCTCTACAACAGAGACAGAGTACATAGCTGCAACAAAGGCTTGTAAAGAGATGTTGTAGATGCAGCGATTCCTAGGAGAGTAGTAATAAATCAGGACAAGTATGTGTTATATTGTGATAGTCATAGTGCCATTCACATGGCGAAAAACCCATTATTTCACTAAAAAACAAAGCAAATTGAATTAAAGTACCATTAGATCTGGCATGTGTTGGAGGAAGGACAACTATCCTTGGAAAATATCCATACAGATAAGAACCCTTCTGATATGCTCACAAAGATTCTACCAAGAAATAAACATGAGATATGTAGAGGCATGGTAGGAGTTGATATGACTTGATTCAAGATTCTTCATTTGGCTTCAAGTGGGAGAATGTTAAACGTGAAGCCAAATTAAAATATATATATATATATCTATATA